>JBBBVU010000026.1:12663548-12675318 GCA_037177055.1 Atherinosoma microstoma
TCCCCTGTGCTGCTCTCATATCATTCAGAGTTCAATAGTTCCTTCAGGGGTTAAAATATCATAATACTATATTTTTTTCCAACAGTGTTTGACCACAATAACGTGCTTGGCAAGCTCCATGTTAGGAGCTGTTTGGGCTGCTCATACTGGGGCTGGGCTCTCTCTTGGCCTGATCTGTTTGCTTCCTCTTAAGGAAAAAAAGTGGTAGATATCTCCATTTCTATTCTCTCTATCTTCCTAGACAAAAAAATACATTTTACAGGCTATTTTCCCCACATTTTCATTATGTGGCATACTTTGAAATTAAGCTGCTTTGCTAGCCTCCTGTTTAAATTAAACTGGATCATGTAGCTCTATCTTAGCACAAAGTAACTTTGATACTGAGCTTTTGAACATCTTAATAGTTCATTTTCAGCCTCAATGTAATAATTTTAATTTAATTGAGTTGATGTGTGGTACCTTAGTGCAATCACTTAAAATTAAACAAGACATGGTTTCAGCACATAAGCTCAAATTAATCTAGTCCTACAAGATAGCTAGATGAATACTGCTACATAGCTTCAGGCTAACACTTGGTTAAAGCCTTTCATAACATCAGTATTTTTCTTTGTACAGGGGCAAAATCTCTTGGAAATGTAAAGCTATGTAAATATTTCCAAAGGATGACTAATTAGAAAACTTTAAAATTGATGTTAAACTGGTGTAGTGATACTGGTAGTCCATGAGTGTCTGGAAAGATATTTCTGTCCTCCAGTGACATGAGGATGCACCCGAGCTGTCCAATAAGATTTCAGAGGTGGCCACTGCCACCCTGGCCAACCCTCTAGCTCCACCACTGGAAATTACTTCCACAACAATTTGAGAGAATGATCATACAGAAAACAATTACTTCCAGTTATTCTTTTATGTCCTGATACGTATAGGTTTTATTTTTAACACAACTGCATATGTTTATTAGAATCGAGTCGGTTCGTCTCAGGCAGAATCGAGATGAATATTTTATAAGCAGAGGGATTTTGAGGAGAAAAAGCTCTTGCTGCATGTTCTTTCTTAAAAATGCAAATTCATATGTCGATAAATCATATATTTAAAGAATTTAAGTGGCATATATGTTGTTTTTGTGGATGACAGTGGATATCTTACATTATCCTTTATGGTTCCTGTATGGAAATTTGTACTCCTCAGTTAGGCCATCTCAAGTAACAAGAGCTGTAAACTGAACTGGGTATTATTTGATGATACTAGAGACCAGTGTTTCTGCTCTCGTGAGGGAGTAAGAACACTGAATCTTCAAATATCTGCTTATGCAAAAGAAGGGATTGCACCTCTAGTTCTCTGTGTAGGAAACTAAAGATTTATCAGTCAGCAAACGAGCTAAAGAATCCTCCTTGTCTGTGTGAGAAATTCATACTTGCAGCGTTTCAGGCAAGAGTCGCTTCACAGAGTTCTTCCACATTTTATCATATCGTTTTTCTCTCCAAGCCCTGGGGGCTTTTAAAGGTCAGAGGTCTCCTGTTCAACAGCTGGATGGGCAGAGCCCACCCAGAAACAGGTGTCACAAGTGACCAGTCATGACCTCCAGGTAGGCAAATATGATCCCAAATGAATTCAAGTAACCCATAGGGACCACCAGAGGTTATCATATAGATATGTATAGATATGTCTCGAATCTCTATCAGAAAATATAAGAGGAAAAAGCTATAGATTTAACTTCATAGACACTCCCTTGGAGACAATCCACATACCACATTGTGTACCATGATATATAAATAATATGTATTCTGCTACTCTTCACCTGGATTCCTGCAAGAAGCGATAAAGTGAAAGCAAGAAAGTGAAAATCTATATCAGCAAAGCCACGGGTAACTCAAAAGGTTGGCAGAAAAAGGAGAAAAAACCACATTTGGACATATCAGCTACTCAGCCACAGATGTATGATGCCTCTTCTTTTTTTAATAACCAGCAACCGCAGGACTTGAGTCATTGAAGCGAGACTCTGGGGAATCCATCAACATACAGCAGTCACAAGTAACAGCAAAATCTACGGAGATGAGTGGAGTTTCTCAGGTGAACAAGAACCACAGGGGATGCTCAATATGGGATTTGTACCCACAGCGGAAGGATAGGCTTACCTACTGCAACCTCGCTGTGCTCAAGTGCCCTACAGAGATGTAATATAAGATCAGTGTGTAGCACTTTGGTATTATATCCCATCATGCTCACGATATATCAAATTGATGTCTTTTCTTCTTAATTGGTACATCTCTCTTTCCCATCTGTGGCTGCTGGTGCGTTTCTGGGGCCTGGCTGTGTTCATTGTCAACATATGTTGGTCCATCAGAGAAATCACCATGGGAAAAGCTTATTTAGTAAAGCATAGTATATTAAAGACGTATTTGTGACAGCTACAAGTGACATTTTTGGTTTGAGAGGTACTGAATCTGTTGCAGTTCCTTTTGCAGTAAAAGGAAATAAAAAGATTAACTAAATGGCAAGGGACATATCAATAGTACTGTAAAATTGTTTTGCTTGTGTTTTTCCAGCATTCTCAAAGGACTGCATGCAGTACTGTGATAAAATGCTTTTTCATCCAGCTTTGTGATCTTTGGCCTGACCAGTAATTGTCTTCAAACATTGTTTCAGTCTTCACCACTCAGAGGACTTGTGCATTGTTATCAGCATAATCCCAGATACATGCGTTGGGAAATCAGATTAGAAAAATGGGACTGAAAAAGGTTTGGTGAAGTAAAAAATACACTTGTTTTTAATATTTTTAATTTTCTTGGCAAGGACAAGGACTCTGCCAATGTAGATCTATGTAGACAGATGTAGTTATTTTGGATAGACCAAAATAACTAAAACCTCAATTATGCCCTGTTGAGGAGTGTAGTTGCTTTATGGTCATCGAGAAGCCTTCATCATTTCTGTATTTAGAAAAATTGTTCCTTACAGAACAAAGAATTTTTTCTCGTCTTATCACTAGCTTGAGAATTAGCAGCCATGCAAACAGCTCAGTAGCCAACTAACATTTTGGCCCTTTACCCTGCAAAATGTGGAAGTTATTTTGCTTAGCATGCTTTTAGCAGAAATTCTTATACATACGACAGGTATAATTTGATCAGGGTCACATTCTGAATCAAATAAGGCAAAATGGGCACATAATAGAAACAGCTATTATAAGTTTTAGCTATTATAGCTATTATATGCTAGCTGTTGTATTTTGTATTTCCAACTTGTGGTTCAGGGAACAAGCATATTAATTTTTCTATCTTCCAAACTACAATTTAGCCCATAACAATTTGTTAAATTCATACATTCAACCTAAAAACTCTCATTTAAAAGCTAGCTAGTTAGCTGGTTAGTTAAGCACTGTTGCTGGCATTAGCCTAATTTCTACCAACAGGTCCGGGTAGGTACGAGTCAGTTTGTTTCTGTAAATCTTGATCTTTGTTGCATTTCCACAAGCAACCATACCTTTACATGGTAGGCGGCATATTGGACGGAATGCAATAGATGAGTAAGCTACGCAATAGGGTGATGTCATAGCAGCTCATTGCCTTCCTTGAATTGTAATGAAGAAGAACGTGACACAGAAACAATGCAGGAGAATGGTGGACATGGAGCTGTTTGATATCAAAGTAATTTGTGCATTGATGAGGAATTCTTTAAGACTAGTTCACAATTTCCTTTCTTTGAAAACCTTACTTAGAATCTTATTGCTTGCTCCAAATAATAATTTTCCCTATTTACAGAGTGTAAGCTGCTCACTCCAAGATAGTTTCAAGAAAAAGATCAGGACTGTAAAAACAGTAACACAAACATAGCAGGAGAGGAGACTTGTATAAAAAAAATGCACCCAACAGGGAGCTTATTCAGACAGATCCGGTGAGTCAGACTTAACTTCAGGTGACAAACAGGATGCAGTGTAATTAAAGATTAGGAACAATGAAAGTGGTGGTTATCCAGTTCTTGTCTGTGAAATTGCATGTCGAGCTGCTGTGACGTATGACCTTGTTGCTTCTGGTTTACTTAAAGTCCGACCGAAGAAATGTCAAATTCCATCTGAAGTAAAATCAAATGAGTTTGCAAGTTGGCATTAGTAGCACAAAGATGAGTTCACATGCAATAATTGACTGATACAACAGAATTGACTTGAAGTGAAATGACACTGGCATCACTCCAACTCTGTATTTAGAAACACATTAATAAGTAGTAATGGTCTCCGTTGGTGGTACAGCAGGACCTCAATCATTGTCTGTCATTATTCAAATATCACATCATATTTAAGAAGGTAATTATAGCATCTAGGGTTTGAGTAGAAATCCACACAAAGATGAGAAGTGAGCATTGGGAATTCAGTGGAAAGAGGAAAAGCTTTCATGTTAGTGATTCGATTTCATGTAGTTTTTGTTTTCTCCCCAGAATAAAGTCAAGTAAATATTATATAACTGTGAGCAGGGGACAACACATAATGCAGGAAGTCAGGGGCGAAACTGCTTCCACTGAAACATTACCAGGAAACAGTATGCTTTTTTTTTTTTTTTATATAGTTGGGGTGTTCAAGCAGAACTGTTGGATCAGGCTTTTAAACTGGGATGATGACTGAGCACCACTTGTCAGCAAAACATTGGCATTCTGCTTTAAATAAACTTCTTCCTTTTCCCCCCCTATGAGCTATGAGAACTATAATTGGAGCAAAAACACATGACATGGCAGCAAATCCATACAAACCTCACAAACAGTGTAGTTGGAGTTAGATCCAGTAAGGTGCTTCTTTCAAAATATCACCCATCATCAGCCACGACTACAAAGGAAAACTCTACCTCATTTCACTACTTACCATTCCTTTATTCAATTAATGGAAACATACAAAGTGTAGAAAAAGAAAATAGTCGTAGTTTGTCCCAGTTGTCGGAAAATCTTCCCCCATTAAAACGTTATTGGTCTAGCTTTATCTATATTGATTTTAATCCAGCTTTGGTCCAGGATGAAATAAGTGAAACAGGCCAAAATATTTCCACTGGAAGACATCCAGAAAGCATCCAATCGGATGCCATAATCACCTCAGTTGGCTCTGTTTTGGTTCATGGGAGCAGGAACACTCTGATCCCTGACTGAATGATAGAACTCCTTCCCTTATTTCTAAGGAGGCCAGTCACCCTTTTGGAAGCTCACTATGGCCACAGGGACATCAAGAACTAACTTTTTGAACCACAAACTTTTGCACAGGAAGTTAATATGGGGTTAACGCTATGTATTTTTTCAGCTAACAACACTATCAGGCTGATATAAATGCCTTTTTGGTACAAGATTTTGACTCCTCCTATGATAAATAATTGTCACCGTGGTGATTTCTCTGATGGACCATTTTGTTGTCGTCCCACTGCTATTTAGTACATCGCAAGATGGGTCAAATGCAAAGTTGAATTTCCCGATCAGTAAAAATTATTATCTGCAGAAAGTTTCTGAAGTCTGGAGCATAGCCTTATATGTACTTGCATGTTATGCTCTGTTTGTGAAAATCCACAGTCACTATTATTTTTACTACTGTAAACCAAAATTCAGTAGACAATTGCCCGCAAAGAATTGACCAATGGCAAAAGAGCATTCCTTTTTTTTTTTTTAAGAAGAAAGTCGTGCATAAATCCCATTGATATCCAACTGAAAATCAGTCAAGAAAATGGAGAGAACACAGAAAAAGTAGAAAAAGGTTAGTGGATTTTTTTCTGATACCAATTCATGTAAAATCCCAAACATTTTCAAATATTTTGGAAAGTCAACTTGGGTTTTGATAGTTAAAAGATAATTGTTACATCGATGTAGCTGAGTTTCCAAAGATATAGGCTACGTTTTCTGTCGTGTACATTAGCTTACAAGAGAATTTGTCATTTCAATAGCAAACTGCTATCTGTTTTTTTTTTCCAACTAAACTTTCTTTCAAGGCCTTTAGTGTTTTCTGTGCCACGTACCAATGGGCAAAATAAATGTTCCCCTGTGTTTTCCCTCACTTCTCAAACTAGACTATCCAAGTAAATTTTGGAATTATAATATTGTAATATTTTTTCTCTTTGTTGAGAAGGCTAAGCTGCCACCACCTTTGTTATCCGGTCTGGTCCGGTGTCAGAGGCAAAGGAGCACCCACCACAGACAGAATACAACTACAGTGGGCCCCTATCCATGCCATTGCACGAAGTGTGTCAGCACAAAGAAAATTGAATATCTAAAAATAAACAAGCATAAATAGGGTTTTAAGCTATAATCAGATCAGTTTGTAGACAGTTTGCCTTTTAAATGGGACTTATTGTTTTATAGGCTAAGCTTGAGCCAAATGTCTAAGTACCCACAAGAGGGCATTTAACAGCGCTTTAAATCTACCATTTAGAACACGTAACATTATTATTTATTGGCTTTGATAATATTTTGAATTTATTAAGCATTGACAAAAGCGTTTAAGCACAGCACTACACTGCCATGCTAAGGCTATTTACCAAACAAAAATAATAATTTGCTTTGCTGCTTAATCAATACATTACCTGTGTGCACTTGAGAGCCCACAGTGATATCAGGCTATTTACATGTGCAGAAATATAAGCTGATAATTCATTAAAGAGTTTGAGTATATAACACGCATTATTAACAATAGTAAGGCTAGTGACTTGACACAGTACTGCCACTCTTTCCACCACTCCATTCTCTCAGCACACTTCTCACTCCCACTGCGTTAGCTCTGCTGTGTTAGTAGGCAATAGCATATGCATTAAATCAAAAGCAGGGATGTAACGGTATGAAAAGTTCATATCACAGTTATTGTGACCAAAATGATCACAGTTGTTATTATCAGGGTATTGTTAAAATGTTCTCAAAATGATCAAAAAGTACGTATACACACACGGGCTGGGTAAAATCCCTAATTTTCTTAGTGAGCAAATGAGGCAATAATGAGCACAAGCTCTGCACAGAAACGAAAGAGGACTGGATCTATTCCCAACATGAACAAACTAGCAGGGGATGTAACATTGGCAATACATTCTTGTTAATTAGTGTAACATGTCATCTTGGCATGTATTAACTAGTCATAATTTAACAAGCATTATCTGGATGCAACAGCAGTTCTCTACCTACACGGTTTGTTAGGAAGAAACTGTGCAAAGTTTGCGTTTTGCTGGCTGTAGGTGGTTTGCGAACATGCTGCAGCACTGCTCAGCAGCACTTTCCTGTCGAACACAGACTGTATGTGTATGCTCATGGTGCGTTTAAAAATGGCTCGGAAAAACACGCATGTTGATAAAAAACGAAAAAACAAAAATGTTTTAACGGCTGTAAGAAGTGCGGGGGACAGAGGAGACCGATACGGAAAGTGCGGGGCCCAAGGCCTGAACCGAAATTCCTCCCAAAACAAAAATAGATAAATAAATAAAAAATAATGGGAATTTTAATGGGCCCTCTCCCTACTTTGGGCCCTTGGTAGTCAGGTCCACTTTTCCTCCCACTACCACGTCCATGACTGCAGACTTTCAGCCTTAACAATGGCTCCAACCAGCTTCAGTTTCTGGCTGAGACATTACCTATGTATTGTCTGGGTAATATTTCACACAAGAAAGATTAAAGACAGTCTGATGTCACCACTTGGGGAATGCAATAGAAAAAGCAACATAATTCCGTTGTATTGTAAAAAGAAAAAAAACTCAGAAAGTCTGTTGAAACAAGTCAGAAAAGTCCATCCTCCTCGTCCTGCCAAAATGTTGAGTGCTTCCACATTCATTTGGTGAGTGCGGCAGTAGGTGTATGAGGTTAAGTAAAGTAGTGCTTAGGAAAAAAAGCTGAGTTGAATAGGTTGATGTTTTTTATTGGCTTACGTGCTGTATCAATTTAGCAAATAAAATCCATGGCACCTTGTTGACAGCACAAATAGTGTCTTTGGCCAGTAAACATCAAAAGCTTTGGAGTTGGCAGGCGGTAACAACAAAACTAAGGTATGCGGTGGAAACAAAAGGTTTAAAGGAAATCATGTTTTAACTGGCAATGATCAGAGTAGTTCTGTCCATATGGTGTCATGGGGCTCAACATCGCATCTCTGGGATTCCTCCTTTAGTGGAGCGTTAAATAACCCAATGCCGTTTCTTGCATATCAAGTCATGACAAGTCCATTTAGAGTCAAGCAGAAGACAGTTTATCAAGGATTACGCACCTGCTGTGGAACATGACGGTGGGAGTCATGTTATCATTACACGTGTCTGCTTTGCATTTTTATTAACCTGAGCTAATCCATTCAGGCTTTGATGTTAAGGGCCATAAATAGATGCTTATCCACTCTCTTTATTGTGTAATCATGTATACTAGGTTGGACAAATTATAATGTCGGGTATAATGATCAATTAGACTTGATAAATACATTACATCTGCAGCTATTAAGATGTCATGTAGTGTAAATATTGTCTGAATATACAATAAAAGGATGCAGTAAATTAAATAGCGTTTAGTTGGAGAAACTTAATTAAATGACTGTTTGAATAACGTGGCAATAAATTTAATGTGTCACCAGCTAAAGCGCAGTCAGAGTAAATAATTGACTGATTTAACCAGCTATCGATGTAATAAATATCACCAAATATTTTCATTTTAATCACTCTATTCAAACAGCTTGTTCCTTTTTTTTTTTTCCCTCCTTCCCGTTTTGTCATTGTCGCCAGTTTGGCTGACTTCGACTCTGCGCGCTACCGCTTATCAACTCTTTGTGTTGAAATGTGCCAAGCATCAATCAAATTTCCTCGCCCACTGCTGAAAGCTGTTATCAGCGGAGAAGATTACAAAACATGCAGCGCTTTGACTTTGAGAACTTGTATCTTTATATCAGTGACACGGTCACGTTCCCAGAAACTTTACCCCAAAAGTGACCTTTCAGGAGGTGCTGAGAGGTGACAATTATTACCAAATGAGTGGGCTTAGAGACCCTTTGCTGCGTTTCAAAGGGGAATGTTTTCATCCGACATCTGTCTAACTTTTTGTTTTGACTGTTTGGTGTTTTTCCGGATCATCCGCCGCCCTGCAAAAGCCGTGATCTCAAACTCCTGGCTGGAGTTAAGCAGCTTAGCAGGCGTGTTGTTTCAAGCCCGGGATAAGCACAGATGTTTTGGTTGCCTGTGTTGTGCTCGGGATGTTTCCACTTTTTCACTTCAGCAACCCTCGTGGGCCCATGGTGTTACAGAGACAATTACACAAGAATGTTATGTATGGGTTGGAGTGCTTGTTGTGGTGAGTTTATGTGGACATATGCTTCGGACACATGGCAATGTTTTGCCTCATTCTTTATTTACCCCCATTATGTCCACCCTGCCTTCTGTGCTTATGAAATTTTAAGACCATTGAACTATTTTATGTTACGTGGTGACTGACAGCAGATATGTTATCATTCAGCTGATTTCTGGAGTAGTGACACTAGTTTGGAGTTCATTGGAACTGAATATTCCGAAAAAGGTTTACCCAGTTCTCCCATTTTTGTGTTAGGGAGCATACATTTTGATATCTGGAGTCAATGGCAACTCAAAAGCTCTGAAAAAACATAACCCTGCTTTTTCATTAGGGGCCCACTTGTATAGAAAATGTCATATAGTGATGCATATGTCACAATCAATTTTAGCTCAAATTAGAAATATCCACCCCTCGCCCGTATCTGTATGCACTGTCCATGAAGTGGGAAGTTAAAAACTCTTCTGATCTTCTTTATTTTGCTTTGCTGTACACAAGTTCTTATCAACAGCTTTATAGTCAATTGAATAAAGAAAGAAATAAGCTGATAATGCTCTTCCAAAGGTTTTTGCTTTAAGCTTTAAATGCTGACAAGGAAAACTGACTTCAAATTGCCATCCTTTAAGTTTTTTTGTTTTTGGACAAAATCAGACGTTGCACATTTCAATTTTCTATTTGTCCTTGAATGCAGCATGATATTAAATCCCACACTGTAAAAGAAAAATCTAACCTTTCCCCTTAATTTTAAACTTAAATATCAGGAATGGACTGGCAGCAAAGGCCAGCACCATTAGAGAATAGTGTGTGTAGGTGCGTCTGTGTACCTTGAAACTGTTTGCTTTTGACTTGTTTTGTACACTAGCATTTCATTTATTTTTGCATTTATTTGCCAGAAACTGCTCTGGAGTGACTGTGGGCTGAAAACCCAGGTGACAACTGCAGTTTCCAACCCAGCATCACATTTTGCTTTCAGTTTTTGTGTCAAACACAACCAGGTCAATAACAGTATAATAATAACAATTAAACTCAAACACTATCAGAGGAAGTATATGTATATGTGCAACATACAAGACAAGAATAAACATGTGGTTGGAGACTTACACAGAGAAAACAGGATGACTAATAGCTTTGTCACTATTGGTAAGTAATAACTGGTTAGCTCTTTTGTTCTGTGGGGTGATAGCTTTGCTTGTGTCTGTAAATAAAGATGCTGATACGTGGGTTTATAGTCATGAATAGTTTATCTTTATAATTTCCTTAATAATGTGTAGGTTGTAAATCAGAGTGTACTGAAGTGGAGAGGAAACAAATTATATACTCCACACCTTGACTGTAGAGCTCTATCATTGTTAAAATTAAGATAAAATGGAGAAATATTATGTGTATGTATAGATAAAATAAGTCAAACAAACAAACAATTGGTTGAAATAATTGCATCAATGAAATGAATTAAAATATTGGCGATAAATAGTCAATTGAATAATTGGTGTAAAAAATTGCATAAATGAAATACAAATAATGGGAAATGTTTTTAACTGCAGTGAGTTTCATCAACGTTTTTATCAAAACTTTATGTATAAGATTCAATGTTATCTTAATCTCATGGATGAAGCCTTGGTTCCACTTCAAATTAGATTCCAAACAAGTTGTTTTTCTCTTTTTTTTTTTTTTTTTACAGTCTTGCAAGATATGAGAACTTTTTGAAAACTTACAAATTTCAATACAACTCACTGTAAAATATACAATGCAAATCTTGTTGATTGTGTATGTGTGTATATGTAGTCATTACTTTAGGTCCAAAATAACATCACCTTTTTTAAAATGTTGCTTAACCTTTTTGGTAGCTTAAGCGGTGTCTTTGTTAGCCTTTTCAGCATGACAAAAATTTACATATGTGTGTGCAGGGATCAAAAGTTTGTGGTATTATGTGCAAAATGGGACTTTTGTCACAAAGATGACAAGTTTGTGTCTAACAACAATAAAATCACAAAAAAGTATACAATCTACAAGCCATTTTTCATTTATTCATGTTTGAGAAGGGAAAAAATATTTTCTCACATCAGTTTTGCATGTGGTAGTCTAAGCTCAATTTGCCGTGTGAATTAATGTGAGTTCTCTGGCGATTTAGTGTATTATATGATTGCAACATGCTGAGTTTTTGACTTCTATTGATTTCGTTCTATTAATGTTAAGAGGCAGACTGTAGAAAAGAGGAGCAGAGTGGTCTTACGCTAAAACCTGCCAATCTGATTATAGGTCAGACTTCATGGATAAAAATTGAGTTTATGGATTGTTTGTTTCTCTGTCTTGCCGGTATTTTCACCACAGTATGCCACACATTTCCTTAAAACCTCAGGAAATTAAAACTTGTGGGAAAAGGAGGAAATATGTCTCATGCACTACATCTCCATCTGCATTACAGATGGTGTTTGAACTCTATTTGTCAGATAAATGGTAAATGGACTGTACTTGTATAGCGCTTTTCTAGTCATGTGACCACTCAAAGCGCTTTGACACTACATGT
>JBBBVU010000026.1:12680125-12705999 GCA_037177055.1 Atherinosoma microstoma
GTAGGGTTCAGTGTCTTGCCCAAGGACACTTCGACATGTAGTCAGGGGGAATCGAACCGCCGACCTCCTGATTAGTAAACGACAGCTCTATCCACCCGAGCTACAGCCGGATATTTAACAGCAGTTTTGATGCTTCTATAATCAGAGTATTGTATAATTTACAGTAGTAGTTTATGTTAAGGTTTGTTTTTCTCATCACTTTTTTATAAAAAAGTGCTTGTGCTAAAATGACTGTTGGGAAATAATAGTGTTTTGGATGGGAGCCTTCCCTCTGTGCTCTGCTGCTTGTTTCATTTTGGCTGCATTTCTTAAAGCTTTTAAATCCCGGGCATATCCAAGCACTCATTTGAATCAACCTTCTCTCTCTGCCTTTTTTTTTTCTTCCCCTTACTCCTATAATCAGATGCAAGCTGTTTTCTTTCTCTTTTTACTTTATGTATTCTTGAAAATGTCACTTTGCAAGTCCTGAAAAACAACAACAAAGAAAAAAGCTTTAAAATAATGAGAGGAGCATTGTCTATGTTTCCGCGGCGGTGTCCTTTTTCTGACGTGGCTGTGAAGAAAAAATAATTAGGCTTTTGTTGACGAGAGGCGAATAGGTGGAATTGTACAGGACATGGATCAAAATGATCCATTCATTAATTTAATTGGCTGCTATGAGATGGCGTGGGTGTTTCTATGGCTGCGCGAACAGTGATACTTGTGGCGCATGGGAAATTAGATATGAGCGATCTTTGTGTCTGCAGAGAAAAAAAACGAAGAGGGAACCCTAATCAGCCGTAGAGATCTCCTGACGTCCCCCCCCACCTCCACCCCCCTTGCCTTTTCTCCACCATATAGAATGTGACTGCTGAAATCTGTGGGAGAATGACTCCGAATGAACCCTGGCTATTATAGGGCCTCGATCTGCATTAGTGTGCAGGCTAGCAAACCATGCTAATGCGCTCTCGCTGCTGCACTCCTTCCCCTCTTTTGCTCACTGCACACACACACACACTCCCGCATATACACACACAAAAGCCCCCTGTGTTTGCCACAGCACAGAAGGGGCTCACATCTCACTTTACCGGAGTCGGGGCATATCAGGAGGCAATTCCAGACTGTGTCTCAGAGGGCAGACAATAGCCATGTCTGATCAAAGTGGAGGAGATGCATGACACTAGAATTCAATTCAAGTTCATGGGCCTGTCCAGGACATCATGTACATAAAGGGGGGGGGGGGATAGGTTGTGTTACAGAACAAAATAATAGAAAGGATAGAGATGGCAATGGGGAGAAATGGGCAAAGAAGCTGAGAAGTGTTCATAGCATAGCAGAAATATTACAGAGAAGGAAGACAGCAGGAGAGCCACAGTAAATGAGGGGAGCGGCATGCATAAAGGCATGCCTGTTGAGTGACATATATGCCAACCGAGTCAAAGAAGACTCCTGTCTATCCAGTTGCGTGACAGATAGCGTCTCCAGATAACTGATAAGCACTTTTCGCAAGTGACCGACCATGACCTCTTTCAAATTCCTGCCTTACATCCTCCACACTGCCAGTTTCTAATGCATACAATTCTAAGCCTCTGCAGGTTTATTACCACCCCCTATTACCCCCTTGCGATGTAACATATCCTCCACTTTCTGGATATTGTTGTACTCCTGCCCTGAGTCCTCTTATGCTGCCATACAAAAGGGATCAGATGTACAACAGGCGCCGCTCTGGGATTTTGTGAAAAAGGAGATTCGGGGGACTTCTTGCATGCTCAGTGGCGATGAATAGATTTAAATAGAGACTAAGCCTTGTTAAATATAAAGCTTTGAGTCTTAGAATTTGACTGGAAAATAAATGACTTTGGAATATTTGCCAAAAAACTCATTGAAGTGGGAAGCCCCGAGAATTTTGTCTGCTTCATTTTTTGGCAAACAGTGCTCATTGATGTGGTGGTATTTTGCACCATTCTTCACATCCTTGGTGCCAGTGCCAAGAATTCAGAGAATTGTTGTCTGTTAAGTACTTCAAGGGATGAATTTAACCAAAAATCAATAATAGTAAATGTTGTATAGTTGTCTGGTTGACTACTTAAAACACTTTACATCACAGAACACATTCTTGCACCACTTTTTGTTAGAAAGGAAATGGAGCATACATGCACACACTGAATGCATTGGTGAAGATGGAGAGTTATGCATCCTTGGCATGTAGACTGGGGACGCTTGTGATTAGATTGATGGACAACTGCCTTACTGCTCCATTGCCACAGATGCCCCAGTGATAGATAGTTCAGTGCTAACGTATCCCGTGATTGTCAGTTTCGCTCTCATTTTTGTTACTGTTTCCTTCTGAAAAAATACTCTCAACAACAAAGACCAGTCAACTTTGTTCCACAAAGCGTATCAAACTAGCTGAAAATGACTTTTCTACAACTGGAAGAGAATTCGTTCAGCATTAAACAAATAAAAACAACAGTATGTGATCTGAGGCAAATGTCTCAGATCACATAAAATTGCAGTGATGCTTAAAAAAGAATCCTTAAAGAATATTTTGTATTTCTGCCTGAGTAGACTTCTGAGAAAGAGGACCCAAGTAAAGATACCCCTTAAGCCATTGATCAGTCCTGTTTCTCAGTCTTTTTCTGAGAAATTTTAGCCCATTCTATTTTACAGAAAAGCTTCAGCTCGGGGATGTTGGTGAGTTTCCTCACACGAGCGGCTCACTTCAGATTCTTTGAGTGACACCATTTGAGTTATTCCTAAATCATGAGACTATCATCACCATGTTTCACAGGTTGAATAATATTCTTATGGAGTAATGCAGTGTTTTTTTTTCTGAATCCAAAAAGAACACTTCTCCACTGGTCTAATTCATCGTCAAAAGTATCTCCAACAGCCCCTTGGTTCATTATTGTGGTTTACAGCAAACTGCAGTCAGGCACCAATTTTCATTGTAGAAAGAAGAGGCGTCTTATTTGCTATGCAGACCATTGTTGTCGTATTTCCTGACAACACACCACAACATTAACACATAAGAGATCTTCAGTTCCATAGATGAGTAAGGCTCATTTTATACCACTGGGAACTATTAGGATAACAAAAGTCTTGGATTTCTTTCCTTTTTTTTCACAGTTGTGCAAATTCTGGATTGGGATGTGAACATTTTATTTGTTCATTTTTAGAAATCTCCTTTTTGTTACGCTACTTTAAGTGTATCATTGTAAAAACAAATACCAGACTTTTAGTTCTTTCAGGTCACCTTCAGGAAATTCATTTTGGCCGGCTTGTAATCCTGTTGTCTTTCTTTCGGTCACTACCCGCAGCTCCTGACCATAGGTAAGGGTAAATTGAAGGCTTCGCATTTTGGCTCAGCTCCTTCTTCACCACGACAGACTGATGCAGAGTCTGGATCACTGCAGATGCCGCACGATCTGCCTGTTGATCTCCCACTCCATGTTTCCCTCACTCGTGAATGAAATTCTGAGATACTTGAACTCCTCCACTTGGGGCAGGACCTTATTTCCAACCTAAAGAGGACACTCCACCCTTTTTCTGGCTAATTGGCCTAATGGTGCCCAATATGCAACTTTACAGGTTTTTCTTTTGCAATATTTGAAATTCAAAAGTTTGCTTCAGATTTGCTTGACAAAACTGTGGAAACTCACCCTTGAGACCCAATTATGCTCCCTTTCGTATATAAATAGGGAAGTCCGTTTCAAACGTTCTCATGCGTAACTGTCCTCACACTTCCATGCATCTTATGTTGCCATGGTTACCTCCACTAGTGGGCAGTGCTGAGTTCATAGTTAACTCCCGCGATCCAACGTTAGTTTCAGAAACCGGTTGGCGACGGTAATGCGCCGCTATAAATTTGTTTCTAGCCACCCAACACGCCCTGAACACTCATAGCCTTATTTCAAAAGCTTGCGCAATTTCTAGTTTTTGTCCTCATCTTCATTCTTCTTCTGCGTTTTTCCTCTTCCCGTTCCTCCTCTTCTTCTCTGATTTGTTTCTGCAAAGCACTGCAGCTGCAGTTTCTGGTTGTTTTACTCAGTCTTCTGCATCGAGTAACAGATGTGCAAAGCACCAATTTACGAGGGTAAGTGACGCAGGAGACTGACGAAACTGTCCTTCCGTCTGCGTATCAGTCGTCTGCGTCTTGCATAAATGGGCCTTTAAACTAAAATCACCTGAAAATTAAATTACCTAACTCTTAATCCTACAAATTTGGCTACTTTGACACTAACAATATATAAAATTTAATCCCTTTTTTAAATAAAATGGCATACTTTAAAAAAAAATTGGGTTGTATATCCATACCTTTTTTAAGTTTTAAGTACAGAGATCCAGAAAATTCTCCCAAACATCTAAGCAGAAGCTGCAAATCTTTGAGAAGTAAATTTGGTGATGTATCAAAGCAGAAACGGGAAAATCCAAGTGGCAAAGAGAAGGTTCTTGATATGAATTGTGCCCTGAGGATCAGAGGGGGAAACAAAGAGGAAATAGAAAAGATGAAAGTAGAAGACAGGAAGAGAACATGGATGCCGCTTGGCTTGCTTTTATATGTCTAAGTGAATGAAGTGAGCCGATGTGAATCCTGCAAAAAACAAACCCCTCTGAAAAACAACCGATCCTGTGGGTTTCCCTAGGCTATGTCAAGCCAGTGCGTGCTGATGTCATACTATGTACTGAATCCAGATGTCCCCTAGCTGAATATGTACACTAGAATGCAGATCAGAAAGCAGCTGTGTCTCAATCCAGTGACCAGACAATAGTATGATGCAAAGCAGAGGAAAAAAATATTTTCCCATTATGTTGTGACTGAAAGCAAACGACATGCAGAATAAATACAGGCAGAGATAAAAAAAAATAAAAAAAATTAGAACCACCATGGGGAATGCACAAGGCAAAAATCGTTGGCCTCATAGCATAACTGCCCCAGTCAAATTCCGGCTATATTGCTGATCGTATAAAACCTCATACGACCTATATAACTTAATACAGCCAAAACAATTATGCTATGAGGCTAACAAAATGTAAGAATGACTGGCCAGAACTACCCAATTAGTTTCTTTAAGCCTTCCATTTATAAAGGTTTGGATGAATGGGTAAACCTACTTTTAAAAAAGTCTGGTTGGGCATAAAAAGTTAAATAAAATCCTCAAATGTGACACCCCAGCATATTTGGACCAATATGTAAATTAGGCACATTACTAACAATAATTTTCATCTTTTTCCACATCCTTTTCAGAAATGTTTCCTACCATTGTGTATTATTAACCAAAACAGTCAAAAAGTAAGATTTTAAACACATTTACATCGTTATTATTTTTACTGTGTAATGGATTTATATTTTCTGCATGGGTGGCCACAGTTGAAACCAGCCCCTGATCTGTGCATGATGATGCAGGACCATCACACAGACTAGCTGAAACTACCCACTGTTCTCTTCGTCTTTGGATGAGAGAGAATGTCACATCAAACTGCTTGCTGATACAGGGCAATTTAATGCTAGCTGTCTCCCTGACATCCATGCACACACTGTAGATCAAAACACTTTGAAAACTGAGTTGCTGTTCCTTTTCCCCCCCCCCTTCTCCTTATTCCAATGTTTCCTAAAAGTCACTGAGCAAGACAGCTGTGATGAGTCAATAAGTAGAAATCTAGCTCTTTTTAGTTCATTGAACGTGTCTTGAAATCAAGCGGTGACCTCAAAGTTCCACAAAATGCTTCCAGTTCTGATTTGCAATGGAAACGTGTTAAAGTTAAGACAAATAAACAATCAAATATGTTTAGAAAATTAGCTTATTGCCCATGTGCTTAAATACCGGGATTCCCAAACACCACCGCTAACAACTAACTTGTAATCTTCTTTTCACTTGTTAGCATCCTTCGCTAATGTGTTGTTGATAACCTACGTACATTGTAAGTAATTTTCTTTTTCCTGCTTTTAAAGTTGGGTTGAGTGAAATAATTGAGTAGTCAGTGTCTTTCCCGCAGTAGACAGAGGGCTCTGTTTTTAGAAGAATTTGGGAGGAATTATGACGAGGAGGCTAAGCTAACGGCTCCAACAAAAGACCCAAAGAAGAAAAATTTCTCAACATCTAAAAACAGTGAAACCTTTTAAAAATTATAGCCGTTCAAATGAGCGCTGTTGAATTTCTTACACTGCATGATGCATGATATATTTTTATCAGTACATTGTCTTTGTTGACCTTTTATTCTTTGGCCTTTAACCCAGACTGAGGCTGTGTCAGACACAATTTAGATTGTTGGTGTTGTTATTGTTAAAAGTAATTCCCTTCAGTAAGATATCTAACAAGTCTAGCTTCGTGCTATTCATGAAATATAAAGTGAGCAGCAGTGTTGAGCAGTAGCCTATGGCTGAATGAAGGAAGGAAGGAAGAAGGAGAAGAAAGAACCTCAATCTGTTTCCACAACTTTTCCTTAGCAACCAAATGTGTCAAGTTGTCAAATAAATTTCTGATTGGTTGATGTGGTGCATTTTCCCACCAAAAAGAAAGTGGTGGTTGTGTTTTTTTTATTTAGACTTTTTTTCACCTTGCTTACAAGGATTTTCCTTAGAATCTCCCATTTTTAACCCTTTCATCCTACACCAAATAATGATGGTAATATCCATGGAAAAAAGTATGCTGTATTTTCTTTTATAATAGCTCAGGTTGTACTTGGATTATCAACACAATTTAAAAAGAAACATCACAAGCAAAATCCTCCAAAGAAAAAGTATAACCCACATGTTTAACAGGCAGAATTATTTGGAATAATGTGTTATTTATTATGCATTCTTCTGTTAAGGATTGATAAAAGAAATGAATAAAAAAACAAGAGATATTTTATTGATAGAGAAAAAAAAGAATGGAAAAAGCTGTCAGTTGCCAATAAAACCAAGCAGAAGTGCATGATTAAAAGGTTACTAAGGTCACCAACAAAAGGCGCGTGATGCATGCTTTGGAAGAAGCAGTGCTGTATTTCTTCAATTACACTTGCCTGTAGGGGTCTGAAGTGATTGGAGTTTTGAAATGGGAGAGCACAATGTCAGCAATCTGTCTTCATTTGATGAAATGAAAGTGCAGCTCCGGTGCCCAAAGTGTCACTTTGTGTCACCACCTGCAACTGCCGGATGTGGACCATTCATCAATGATTCATGGGTAAAATTACAGCTCCAGGAACATATGTCATTTCAATTTTTTTTCAATTTTTTTTATTTTCATCTTCAAAACAAAATAATAATAATAAAAATTGAAGAATAAATAGAAGGAAGGAATATTACTAAGGGAAGCAGTCAAGCAGAAAGTTGCCTAAAGGTGATGTTTCACTTTCCCAGAACATTTTTATCACCTTCTTGTATTTTCTTGCACGCAAAACTGGAAGCTCGGCATACAAATATTAGTCATGCATGCACGCACATGCTTGTTTACGCAAGTTTAATATGTGTCATGGTTTAGCAAAACATCTCCTCGTTAATTTTCCGAGTTAATTGTCTATTATCACTCAGCAGAGAGATAATATTATTTCCATCAGCAAGGGGTCGTTGCCTATTTTCCCAGATGAATCAGCAAAGGGTAGGATTAAGAATTCAATGTGGAGACAGAACACACACACAAACACTCACACAGAGGCTGCATCTCATTTCCAAGGTCTTAAACCAAACTTGATATCATGAGATGTACTCATGATTTATAAAAGTTGCTACTCCATCAGCTAGAGTGCAGTCATGTTATTGTCACTCACTTCACACACACAATCCACAAAGATGCTTCTATGTACTCCTCACTCCTCGAGTAAAATAAAGCAGTACTCAATATAATCCTGCATGTCACGGTAGGATGTTTTAAAATATTCATTTTGTGTTAAGTCAGAGTTGTTTAGAGTTAAGGAGTCCTTTAGCTGACCTCGATATTATGACTCTGGATGGCTGCCGATTTTAAGAAAGAAAGACTTGAAGCAGTTTTAGCTAAAATGAAGAAAATGGGTACCAGGTGCACTTCAATAAAAACGTAAATAGATGAATGTGTGGGTACGAGTAAAGAAAATAAAATAAAATAACAGTTCTTCTGAAGCTGATAAGCAAAGATGTGCTTTCAAGTCGGAGCTTGGAGGAAGAGTTTGGTCGGGTGGAAAAAGCCCCCGGAAAAAAGTAAAGCAGACAAATGAGAGCTGATGGTTTCTAATGGTGTAAACTTAACTTGAAGGATTAGTTCAGATTGTTCTAAAGGGGTTTATATGAGGTACTTGAGGTACTTGTATTTCCCAAAGTGCTGTTGTTTGGAGAGTGTTAGTCAGAGGACTGGGATGGAATCAATGAGGAGCTATCACTTCCACCTCAGCACCATAATGTATAAGACAATTTTTATGCTGATTAATATTATAATAATAATAACAAAAATAATAACGCATTTATTTAAAAATTGTTGTATTTTCTTGCAACGTATGTAAGAGCCCAGATTGACTTGGTATGTTTCCTCCTGGCCCCTGAGATTCACAGATAATGCCCTTTTACTATCCCCAGATCACTATTACTGACAGAGTCCAGTCGTCTGGTTGGGGAGTCTCAGCTGAGTCTGGAGTCACGGATCAGACAGATACCGGACAGATGCAGCGAATAGCCAGCTTAATTTGAAATGACTTCCATCCCCAGGTGAGTTCAAGCTCATGCCATCAGGTCGGACAAAAAGAGTCCCAAGGTCTAAGATCTCATGTTCCATAGAGTGTGGTCTTAGACTTTTTAATCTTTTACTGAAGTTAACCATTCATTTATTAATTGTTTTTTATTCATTACAGTTTGACTCTTCTTCGTTCTTTCTTAGATTAACCTATTGTGATTTAGGAGTTTTTAAATGGTCTACTATACTTGTCATGGTTTTTATGTAGATATCCATCTTCAAGCCTCAGATGATTGCTCAGTTCCTGTGTTTGTGCATTTTGTTTTGTCCTTCTGTGTTTATTTTTTGTTATAATATGTTTTGCTTTAGTACAATAGCTGGCCTCTCCTATTTTAATGCAAAACAAATCTACCGTCGGGTGTCAATAATGTTACCTTGACCTTGAAAGGGAGATTTTTTTTTCCATTAGAGCCCCCACTTTTAGAACGCCACCTCTCTTGATTCCTTAAATCCTTTAAACCTGCAGTCCTTCAGATGGGTGACATTTAGAACAGATGCCCAAATTAAAATGTTGTATACCTCACCTGAACTGTCTGGTTTATAACTAGGGGTGGGCACTTTTAAGGGATTTTTGAAGTTGATTACTCAGACCAATCAAAATTGATTTGTCAATTAGTCGTGATATCATGATGTCATCAATAATACAATGAAAAAAACATTAACTCCAAAGGGAAAATATGAACATATGTGAGATGTTATTTGTATAATGTCTGTGTTCCATACACATTTTTATTCTTATTTGGTTGTTTTATTTTTATTATTGTCTGGGCTCTAGTGTCCTTTATTGTTCAGTAGGTAGATGAGACAGTGGGTCTGGGAGATGTCAGGATTGAACCTGGCTTCTATGCTAGGTTAACTAAACACCATGCCCACAAGAGCGTTCAGCAACAACAGAACCAGTTTAGTAACTGTGCTGCTCTGGTCCGTTGCCTCCACTATCTGTGTAAATTCTGACTGGAACAGTATCGTCACCCCTTTTTATTGTCGCGCTTCTGCCTCCAAACTGAGATCTGGAGGCGGAGTCGAGGTGATTCCTCGTGGATGAAGCTAAGTCTAGCTTTATGGTTAGCTTTCTTCTCTTTACCCAGCAGTGGTTAAGCAGAACACGGGACTCTGCTGGAACTAGAAGAGCTGTGTGGCAGTTATTGCTAAAGTTTGTAGGAAAACATTCACCGCTAAACAGGAAGTGTCTCAATGCTAACTTTTTCTGCTCCCACCTACCTCCCGACTCTGACTCAGACCTCGTCTTCCTCTCCCTTTTGCTTTAGCTCGACCTTAAAACAGCCACACAACGCTGTACACATCGCCATTTCTCTGCACAATGAAACATCGCTTTTGTCCAAACAAAATTGGTCGACTTTTTATTAAAGCCGTCAACTTTGGGCATCATTTTGACTAATCAAATAGTCGATTAGTGCACATCCCTAATTAAAACCTCTCTAATTTTGCTCTGTTTCACTTTATTAAAGTGGATCTTTGCAAAGATAATGTTCCCATATTGTACTGTGATTTGATAGATGTTTAGAAGTGCAGCTGCATGTTTTGAACGGGACAGAAATATTCAAGTTAATCCTGAAAGGTGGTGTTTTTATGGCAAGCCTGAAACTTTTTTCATTCGTGCAACATGCCAAATGTGCCAATTTAGTTTAATCTTCACCAATAACACATATACTGATATTTATACATCTTAACAAGTCATACATTTTAACTCCAAATTTCAAATAGTATTCAAATAGACCTTTTAGTTGCAGAGAGAAACTAATTTCCTTATTGGTATTCATTTTTGGAGCTTAGTCCTAAAATTGGGACAGGGTTCAAGGGGTTAAATCCTTAATTGGAACTGTCCATGTGCAAAGAGCCTTTGGTATTGTGTGAATATATTGTATATATTGTCTCCTCTTTTCTAGGTGAGTCCTTCTTAGATTTTTTTGGGAAGGATACTACATATAGTACATAATACTATACATAAAATTATTTTTATTATTATTATTGGCTTTAAATACAAGACTATACCAGGAAAAGCTTACAATCCCAAACTTAATCTGTCTCTGTTTACATTTAAGTAAACCGAAACACTGTTTGCCTTAAAGAAGGGGACATGATCCATTATTTTTGGTGTCAGGACAGTTGTTTCCTTCAGCAAGAAGACATGTATCGTATTGATACAATTTACAATGCAGTGCTTCAAGGAGAGCTCAGACACTGTCCAGTCATGTAAGGTCAAAAAACAAATGAGACTACTGAAGTAGCTCTTTTTTATTCACCAAAGGGGAAAAAATACATGTTGAATTTATGGTCTTTAATGTGTTTTTAACATCTGTGGTATGACTCAAACTAAAATCTGTTTCATAAGGATATAGGGATGATGAATAAACATTCTAATGTCTGAATGTTTATAGGCTGATACCAGTAGTATTCAGTAGTATGTCTTGATGTTACATACAGAAGACTTTGATATTTTTGACCAGCAGCAAATTATCACTGCGGTGCTACAAAAGAGGCTGAAGCAATTCTGACATGGCGATCAATATATAATTATTAGTGTTTGAAATAGTTGGTCAAATGATGTTCAAGGGCTGAAAATAACTTCTGATAAGGAGTCATTCAAAGCCATTCTGTATTGCAGGTTTTCAATTCATGGAACAGTATCTTGCTCTCTGAATTCATCCATGGAGGACAGACGCTGTGTCCTGAAAGCAGAGAGCTTTAAAATGCCCTCCGCTCCTCCGTTTTAATGATCTTCTGCTTTGTCGGAGTATAATTTGCTTTGAAGCAGAGATGCAGCATGGATTGGAGAGTGCTACTAAATATGCTGCCACAAGCACACACCCCCAAAAGATTTTAAAAAGCTGGGAGAGAGGAAAAGAAAGAAGATCAAAGAAAAGGTAGCAGTCGTGACCGGTGAGGGTGTCAGGTTTGGGTATAAAAGGAGCATCCTAAAAAAAACTTGATCCTTCTAAGCAAGGATGGGTTGTGGCACAGTGATGGAAATTATTGATGGATGTGAATGAAAACCTCAGGCATCACTGCAAGAGAGACAAATTATGTCACCATGATCAGTATTTCCACAGACATACTGAACTAGAAATAGACCAATGTTGGAAAAGGAGGACATGTGGTCTTTTTGGTGGGGGAAAATTACAAAGAACATATAAGAAATATATAAAATATACAGTATAAAAACAACCAAACATGTATCTGTAATGGTATATGGGTGCATTCATGTCCACGCTTGGTGCTAAGGTGCATATTGGAATTTTTAAGGGATACATTTCCATCAAGGTGACTTCCTGTCCCAGGAGGAAAGGTTTTTTTTCCCTCCAAGTCATTGTCAGATCTCATTCTGCATAACTTCGAACTTCATTGCATCATAGCAGAGCGTGCTCAGCTGGGGTGCCAGCAGCCTAGATCTGTCTCCTATATGGTGCATCATGAAGAGGAGAATTAAATAACAATTATGGACTGTCAAACAGCTGAGTGGTCACAGATCCCTCTGAAAAACACCCACAATTAGTTCCCAAATGACTTAGAAATGTAAGCTGAAGGTAAACGCGCCTCTATCCCAACTTTTTTTCAATAAATCAATCGATCAATTTTTATTTATATGACATCGTTCATACAGTGTCTCATTCAAAGTGCTGTACAAAAAAAATGAATAAAAGCAAAACAAAAGTGGTTGTCACCAAGTCACCCCAACCCACCCACCAACACAGTAAGGAAAGGCTATTGTGAAGACAAACCAGGGACATAAAGTACATAGAAAAACATGTGCTAGAGATAAGTAAAATTATATAAATGAGTAAATTAATAAAGTCAGTAAGACAATAGAATCATCTAAAACATAAGTTAAAAAGTCAATAAATAAATTGATGAAAGGATACTTAATTAGGTAAAAGCCAGGCTTAAAGGTGGGGGGGGGGGGGGTTAAGCCTGGATTTAAAAACACCAAGACTCTCTGCTGTCCTCAGGTGTTCAGGAAGGCTGTTCCATAAACGTGGACCAAAGTGGTTAAAAGCCCTCTCACCATAAATTTTGGTTTTTACTCTGGATATAGTTAAAAAGCCCCTCCCTGAAGACCTGAGGGTTCTACAAGGCTCATAATGTAACAAAAAAAGTTCTGATAAATATTCAAGATAAAACCGTTAAGAGCCTTAAAGATCAGGTAGAGAATCTTAAAATCAATTCTAGAACTAACAGGAAGCCAATGCAGAGACTTTAAAACCAGAGTAATGTGTCCTCTCCTGCTGGTCCCGGTCTGGACTCTAGCAGCTGAGTTCTGCAGAGCTGTAAAGGTGCTGTGGTTTTCTTTGGGAGGCCAGAAAGAAGAGCATTACAATAATCAGTAGGAGAAATAATAAAAGCATGAATCAGTGTCTATGCACCCTTGCAATATTTTTGAGATGATAAAAACCAGAGACCTAAAATAGAGCCCTGTGGGATGCCACAGTTTATTTGATAGTTTTTAGATTTCTGATCCCCAATATTCCCAAAACATTCTCTGTAGAAGAGATAAGATTTAAACCAACTTAAAACTGAACCACCAAGGCCAACACGCTTTCCCAGTCTATCTAAAAGAATTTGCATATCCACAGCAACAAAGGCTTTTTTTAAAAAGTTGGTTGCTGTAGGGAACGCATTTTAAATTTGATCAAGTTTTGCAAAATGCAATTAATCTGGTCAGTGAAACAGACTGGAAACCATTACTGCAGAACCATTACTGAACCATAGATCGAAGTTTTTGTTGCATTTTTAAATATCCCCAGCTTCTCTATAAATGAGGTTTGTAATTATACAAACCTCTTATCACTCTCACATTTCCATGCGCCACAAAATATCTTCCAGTTCCACTTTCTTATTCAAACTTGCAGATTAGTTGAATGGAACTGCTGCCATTTTTAAACCACTCTACAGTTTCTGCTAATGCCGTGGATTAAAACAAACTCGCCACCCGTTTGGGTGGACAAGCTTTAGATGAGTTTCAGAGGGGTTGTCCTAAGGTTCCAACTTATAATAATTAATGTGCATAAGTATGCCTGAGTAAATGTCAGCGTGCACCTGGAAGATAAATACAACGCACAGAAAAATCGATTAAATGGAAAAATCAAGCAGTCGGTCTTTTCCACCTCCACCTTTCTTCATTTCCCTCCTCTTCATCCTTCACCTGTGATTCCAACTCTAAAGAAATCCCCTTTCTCAGTTCTGTCCACATCAAATCACATCTCTTTGTTATGAAAATGAAGACTCCTCCACAGCAGACACCATATATGAGGCTAAAGATGAAAGTTTTCCATGATCTAGTTGGGAGGCTGAATGTTGAAAATAAGGGGATTTATATAAAATATATTTTGCCAACACATTGTTTGTTGGAATAAAAAAAAAAGTTAACTTGAAAGTCGAGAAGTGCCCACTATTCCCATTAATTGCCTTTGCATGCTCACGTGTGGACATGCATGCATGTGAGGGTGTGGGTGGCTGTGCATCTAAGCATGTTTAGTACACAAGTGGGCGACTGTGTGTATGCGGTTTGGTTGTGTCTGTGCAGGTTTCCCTGTTGTTCCGTGCTCGTTAGCTTGACGCTAATGTGTGCACAACCTTTTCTGTGCCTTTTGAAAGTGCACGCATTCGTAGGAGGCTGGGATGCTTTGTGCTGCAGACTCTGTTTCTAACAGAACCGGAGGGAATAAATCAGGCAATTTTTCAAAGGTACCAAACAACTAAAGTAAAAAGGCCTTTCTTCAGATTTACAGTAGGAAGTTTTAATTTTTAAAACCGAGGACGATCGGAGGGCTTTGAAATAACAGAAATCTTTCTGGGAATATTCAGCCACTGGACAGTCTCCTTCCATTTAGCAGACTAATTAAAACTTCTTTTTTAAAGAGTGCCTATGCAACTGTCCTTCCGGTATCAAAGCTTATATAAAGTGAAAGCAGTGCCCTAAGCCGACAAAGTTGTGTCCTATTGAGAGATGAGCTACCTTTTTTTCTCTTTTTTTTCTTTTTGTATTTGATGACATTTGCACAAAAACGTTCAATACAATTTGGAAAAACCCAAGTCCTTTTTCATTAAGGATTAGTTTTCCCCCCAGAAAAGTGCTGTTATGTAATTTATTTGCATTATAGCTGTAAAACTAGAGAGCCAGAGAACGTGTCTTATTTCCCTCATTTTATTACTTGCAGCTGTCAAATAAAAAGGAATGATTATCACTTAAAACTCCAAACCAGTTTTTGGTTTAACTGTTGTTGTTTTTAATGTAAAATTGCATGTAGAACATCAAGAAAATTTTTTTAAGGACAGCCTCAGTTGTTCGATTATTAGGCAAAAATTTAAATGATTGTATTCTCAATGGGGCTCAGGTCTGGACTCTGTGAAAGAGAAGTTCAGGGAGCACAAGACATCATTTTCACTCATGGATTGGCCACCACAATATGACCCCCATGAATCCTAGGATTGCCATCTTGGAATATGGCCGTGCCATCAGGGAGGAAAGTCCATTGATTGAACAACCTGGTCATTCAGTATATTCAGGAAGTCAGCTGACTTCATTCTTTGAGCACATAATGTTGCTGAACCTAGATCTGACCAACTGCTGCAACCCCAGATCATAGACTGCCCCCACAGGCTTGTAGTAGGCACGAGACACTTTATCTGCTTCTCGTCTTAACCTGATGCTCCCATCACTCTGGAACAGGGTAAATCTGGACTCATTAGGCCACATGACCTTCTTCCACTGCTCCAGATTCTAATCTTTATGCTCCCAAGCAAATTGAAGCCTTTTTTTTTTTCATTAGCTTCACTGATTAGTGGTCTTCTTGCAAAGCTGTTCAGTCCTAATCATTTGAGTTCCCTTTGCATTCAAGTAGAAATGTTCTTACTTTTATTATTAAACACAGCCCTAAGCTCTACTGTTGTTTTTCTTTGATTTCATTTCACCAATATTTAAGTGATCGCCGATCACTATCATTCATGTTTTTCTTCCGACCACATTTCCTCCTCGAAGATGATGGTTCCCAACTTTCCTTCCAGTTTTTTAAAATAAGTTTGACAGTTCTTAAACCAGTTTTAGTAGTTTCTGCATCTCCTTAGATTTTTTCTCTGCTTGATGCCAATAATGTGACCCTTCTGAAACAGACTAACATATTTTCCACAACCACGGGATGTGTCTTTCCAGATGGTTGTTTAGGAACATTGAATTAGTTGGGATTAAATAACTTGTTGCTAGCTGAAAGATAATTACCTATGCAGTGGTTATTCAGCTAGCAAACAAGTTATTTAAGGGTTTTTGGCCAGGCATCTTTATACTTTGTACTCTAGTTGTTTGTTTGTAAATGAAAAACAACAACAAAAACAAACAAACAGTTATCTCTGCTACTATTTGCCTACTATCCTCACAAAATTAACTACAACTCAGCTCATTTTTGGCGCCACTGTATATAGAAAGTGTCGTCTTGGCTTTATTTCAGCCATAGAGGACCATTATTTTTGTTCTTTTCAGACAGACATAACTTTCTTGTAACTTCTTGATCTTTGTCTGCCCCTTTTTGGACATTATCAGCAGTTTGATTCAATTAGTTTAAAGTTTTACAGGAAGTGGCTTCATCATAATTCCTAGGTCTGTTTGCAACATAGCAGTGATGGTGATCTTTGTGAAACTAATAATTAGTCGTATTATCATGGATCAATCATTGTGGATTTGTGTGGGCATTATGCATGTGGTTTGGAAATGGTGTCTTTTTTGAGCTGTTGCAGGAACTGACTGCTGTGATTAGCTAAATGGTGCCATTCAACCTGATTTGAAGCACCTGGAGCCTTGAAGCATCAGGAAATAAAAGCTCCAGCATTCCAGGCACCAGGGTTTGGTTTCTTTTTGTTTGCTGACCATCCACACTCCACAATTAGTTTGGTTTCATATTATTTAGCTTTAATAAATTACTTTTAATCAACTTTTTGTCTCCATTCCCGTTTTTGTCATAACCCATGATCCTGATTGTGACAAGATTTACCATATAGTGTCTCTGGATGAACAATCCATTTTCCAGCTTGACTGTAAACTTCCTGGAGGGGAAAAAAAATGCCTGGAAAACGTCCATAGCTCACCTAAAGGGTAAGCTAATAGTTAAATTCTACTGTTCCTGTGAAATTGTTGACAATACAACGAAAAGCACTCTGGGGTGCCAGCGATCTAGCAGAGTTATAAGGAATTAAAGAACATACAGTGGAGTCGTATTATGGAGAAGAGGTGGTTTACTGTAGCTTGTGAGTTGTAACTACCACACTTAGTGTGTGATTCATACCAAACTTTAAGAGTTTTAAGCCAACACTTATTTCTGTGTATTTTGGCTACAAGCAGCTTGACTTCCTTGTAATCTTTTATTAAGGTCATGAACAATTGCCTTTCAGAATTTATGAAGGCCAACACTTTTTCCAACACTGACCTATGAATCACTGTTATAAAATTTTTTTTTAAAAATTAAAAAAAAATTAAAAAAGCATTTGACTTGATGGATGTACCCGTGTTGTGTCTGTACACAAGTCAGCTTGGTAAAGAACCAATTTTGAATCACCTTAATAGCAGCATGACACAAAGGAGCATCAGCTGTTCCCTTTTCATGAGTTGCATTTACAATAAAATGCCAAAGACAACATTAACTAGTATTTTTGCACCAACAATGTGATTCCAAAAGAGCTCTTAGCTGAAACTTTGACATACCTCAGCATGGGGTGCAATGAGTGACAAAGGCTTTTAAAAAAAAAGCAAATAATAGGAATATCAAGAGTAGAGGAATAATATCTGAAAGGTATGTATTTAGGAAATGGGGAAACATCTAGCAAAAACTGATACAGGACTTGGAAGATGCATCTAGACTTTGAATTGATCCATCTACTGTTGGTTGGAGATTCAAAAGAAATGCTTTCCATGGAAGAGTGACAGTAACAAAACCATCCTTAAGGATATAAAGTATGGCAGACGACACAAGAACTGGACTGAAAATCAGTGGCAACAGGTCTGAGGGAGTGAGGAATTCTCCCCAGAACATGGACCTCAACATTTTTATTGAAGCAGTGTCAGATCATCTGGACAGAGGGCGGCACAAACGGCAGTCAACAACCAACAAAGCACTTTGGAAAATTCTGCAAGAAACATGGAGAATTTTTCCTGAGGACTACAATGAATGGGAAAAAAATGCATCAGAGGTTTCACACTTTGTTGAAGAATAAAGCTCATTAGAATTCTACAAACGCTCTTTTTACCTTATGTACTGTATTTCTGTTTATGTTGAACATGTCAATAAATCATTACAGTGTGTTAATACTTTTGGACAGTGTTGTAATTCATTAAATAGAGCAGCAGTGTGCCTGTAGTAGCTCCAGAACACAACTATGTAAGATTCAATAGAGTATTAATTAGAAAGATCATTAAGTGGAAAGATCACTCATTCACAACCTTTTGCAAGTTTTTCTGTCACAGATTTGCATTCTTTGCCAAACCTGCTGTTCCCTCTAATGCATGCCTTATTTATATCCCTTTCTGCAACACCTGACCTCCATCCCGCCTGCAGACATGCTACCAATCCTCTAATCAACTCCTTAGCATATGTACCCACTCTCGACTATGGCTTTTTGCCCTCTTCCTGCCATAACGTTCCAACTTTATTTCTTGACCCATGGATGGCCTTTTGTAAACTGAACTCTGCATTGTTTTTAAGACCTTTTTGACCTCACCTTTTTTGCCCTCCAGTCAGAAATTTCAGTCCAGCACTTGATTTTTCTGACACTTTCCAATCTGCACAGCAAGAATACAGAGCATAAAGCAAGGAGTCATATCAAAATTATACCTTTTCCCACGTTGTGGGAATCTGTCTTGTTTTTAATGGCAACAGACTCTGTGCATATCGTGGGGCATACTGATGTAAATACCACGGGGGCTCTTTGTGTTTACACAGAATTTAAAAAGCATTACTATAGATAAATGAAGAAAACATTGGCTGTTCATTTTCTACCAATATTTTTAAAAAATATTTTCTTCTATCTTGGTTTCCTGACATTCCTAGTCCCTAATTCCTAGGACAGTATGTCCATATCTCCTCAGGCTGCCTGTATGTTTCCCTTCCTTAACACTGACTTAAATAGTAATGATTAAGACTCATTCATTGAAATTATTTCTTAGAGGAAGGAAACATGTAGGTGTAGTCATCTATGTTCTAACCACTAGCTTTGATCATTTGGAATTGGATGAAGACATATATAAGGACTCTGAAGTGTGAATAGAAGCAGCTGTAATAATTTTCTACTAAAAGGGTAGCAGGATTCAGTCTTAGGATGAATAAGATACGATTGGGGACATTGCAACATTCAGCTGGTACAAGTATGCTTTAACATTGCTCTTTCTCAGAGAAACCAGACCTTTTAATGTATTCCGGTCCTCGCCAGAAGCGGCACTGCAACAAAAATTACTGAAAGACAAGACAAGACAAACAACGAAGAAGACCAGAGTGCACTTCTTTCATCTGTACAATTGGTTTGCATATTCACACCTCACCAAACAAACCAGACTTCTGAGCAAACAAATGGGGATGTGAATAAGAAGGGCTGGTTTGAATGCTCCCTTGGTTAGGGTAAGGGGTTCCGATGCCAGGTCAGAAGTTAGTGTTCAACATCAAAGAATGTAGCCTAAGGTTGTATTCACACCTGATAATCCACTACATTTCATGTGATTGGAGTTTTCACACTGCACATAGCCAAATGAACTGTACCTTTTTGAATTAAACATTTCCTGCTCCGCCTGAGGCAGCAAAAATTACTGAAGGAGAGGACAAGACCAACAACGAACAAGAAAACTTGCTCATCTACCGGCATGACGACAACTTCCAGTTCCACCACAAAAGTTTTAGTTTTCCCGCTTGCCTTTTGTTCATTGGAATGAAATAACCCTTGCCTAACCCTAACCCTTCACAAATGAACTAGAATGAATGGACCCTAAGTCATTTGGGTTAAGATGTCCACTAGGCACTTTTTTTCACCTGGTTGTGTATCCATTCCATCTGGCTTGGTAATGCCATAGAGTCTCCTGTAAAGAGCTGGAAAACATCATTGGAAGGAAGTGTCTTGCAAGCCTACCTTGAAGTTGCAAAAAATCTGTACACGTTGCCAGACCCAGGAACAACAGTTGTATACAGCAACTGGAAAGGCAAAACAGCCCAGTATTATGATAAATGTTGGTAAAACACCTCATAATCTATCTTTTATATGGAGAAATTCAGTCATAGAATACTAGTCATGGTGTTCAACCCCTAAATATTCTATAAACTGTTCTGCTAGAAGTCGAGACTTGAAAGTCATTATAAAAAGGGTTAATAATACTTCTGTGCACCCTCGCTTGAATAAAATTTTTAAAGGATCCAGTAGATCAGTATGCTCCAAGAGGAAGTGTATAATGGTGTCTTTAATGTTTTGATATAAAGTTAAAAGTATTATTTTCTGTTATCAGTATATTAGGTTAAAAAAAAAATTATACTAAAATTTAAGCTTACGAGCAAATTGGATATTACTTGTGACTTGTGGAAAATCTTGAAGAAGTTGTTCATAGAAAAATCCCTTTTTTGTAATATGACACCATTCCAACATAAAGCCTGTGTACTGTATTTCTTATGTGGATTTCTAACTGAATACTGAGCACTAGACTACTGAAGAACAGCAGTTCCTTTTGATCCTTTGTCATAAGAGGATGAGTATCACCTTCAGCTCGGCAGTCTGAACTGAAGTAATGATAATCTGATCTGACGTAACCTCCTGTAAACTGACGACACCTGGTTCCCTTCTTGGTCTGATATTTGTCTCTTTTCCTTGGCTGTACTCCAGATAAACTTTACTGTATTGTACTGGATTTTTTTTTCTTTTTTGTATCCCTTCTGAAACACCATGTGCATTGGAGTCAGGGAAGTCTTCCAAACAAATGTGGGCAGATTGTAACTACACCTGGGCTATGCAAGTAAGAAAAAAGTATTATTCTATTAGATTGGCGGGATGCGGTGGTTCCATCTTCCAAGGTTTTCATGGCACATCAGCTGCAAATCAGTTTATAGATTATACAAATTAATCCAGGTGAGTCCTTTGAAATTTTTCAGATTTTTATTTTTGTTGCTATAAAACAAGTGAAGATACTGATAAAAACTTCATGAAGCCAGATAATTCCATGTTTGCACCAACGATAAAAACAAGGACATGTTAAATGAAATGAAAGCAATTTGAGATTGGGATGTTTGTGTGCTCTTGGCTGACTGTTAGTGAATAAGTAGCTTCCTCCAGATGGATCAGCAATGTTGCTCCGAGAAAGACACTTAACAGCTAAATGCTCCAGTGGAGCTGCTCCGGAGTCAGAAATGGGAAACTCGGTCTGCTGAGCAACTCTCAGCTGTGCATATGTCTGAATCTGTAAATGTAAAGTACAAGAAAACTTCTCATGCTCAGCAAGTCATTTATGATTTAGTCAGTGCTGGAGAAAATGATCTATTATATGACATTGACATTCTTATTGCGTGCTAAACCAAATGGGCTGCATGATTATATGATGATGATGATTGGTAGCTTCTAAGTTGGCTTGAATTGGAAAAAAGGAATATATTTCAAACAGATAATAGCAATTCATTTTTTCACCTCTGAGTTTCAGATCTTTAAGATCTCACAATGGAATGAAAAAAAGTTCAGCTCTCCTATTTGTTTCCCTAGCAGTGATTCTCTTTTTCTATCATGAACCACTGTCTGATAGCAAACCATCGGTCAGAAAACCATGTGGACTTTATGGTAGGATCTCTAATTTTTTAACATTGCAGTACAGTGAGACAAATGGGTTGATTTTTCACTCCTCTGTCCTCTTGTTTGTAATTTCAAAATCCCTTTTTTTTCAAAACAAAAAAAAACAAAAAAAACAGTCAATTCGCTCTTTCTCCAGCTTACCTGTGCTGTTCCACGGTAGCCTATGTTTTCACTTGTTTTCCTTCTTTCTTCCCATGAATCTGAGTTTGGTTGACCTGTCAATCTCTCTTTTACAACAGGTCTTATGGATTTGCTACAGTTGACATCAGCCACAGCTCGCTCCATCTCCTCAAGAAATGTTGCTCACCAATCTGTCTTTCTTTTTCATTGTTGGAATGATATCTTTTTATGATGTCTAAGAATATGAAAAGAAAAAAAACAACCTAAAAAAACATGAACTTGTGTTTAATTGTGGGGTAAATTGAACAACTGGCTCACTTTACCTCAAGCTGTTTGATTGTTTTACAAAATGATAAAGTTAGCCAAACAAATACGAAAACCAGCCCAAGTTAGCAATTTAGGCTAACCTTTAGTTTAATTATTAATTAATACACTAAGAAATGAACACTTTTGGTATATGAAATTCAGATGTGGATAAATTAGCTTTCACAGGAACGTTATTTTACCTGACATTGAGAAAATGTACTTTGTGAAAGAAAAGAAAAAAACACTGACTCAATTCATTCCACACTCCCTTACATACCAAATCTTAAGTGACAAATAACATACATTTCTTTACAATATTGGCATACAGTAAAACCGTCACACAAATTTGCATGCCAAATTTTTTGGTTGTATGGTATTTACAAAAATAAGCACAAAATGCAGCTAATTACATGTATATGATATTCAGCACATGCATTACATACAAATACTATTCGTAATGGGTAAGAATATCAAACTGCCAAGTAAATGTAAGCTTTACATTGTATCCGTTTCATAAATGTTTTATTTTATTTAATCATTGGAGGCAAGGCAGATTAAGAACAAATTCTGCAGCCTGGAAAAAGGCAAGGCTTTTTTCAGGGAGAAGGTGAAAGGGGATTAAAATACACAAAACAAAAATTAATTTGAAACACTAGACTAAGTAAACAAATTAACAGAACATCTACTAAGACTTTTGCACTAACTGTATATTCAAATATAATACGTATGGCATTACACGGTTAAAAAGGTCTTATAGCCTTTCTTACCATACCATGACTTGTAATGACCTGACTACTAAAACTGTAATACTATATCTGGGTAGAGGCTGATAGAGTAAAGGACTGCATTGCCAGCATACATATGAATATATAAATTCACTGCAGAGTTTGCTGTATTATTAATGTAATGGACTCTTGGTGGGGACCAATGATCGATCCCTGTAGGACACCTTCAGTAACAGGAAGGGGCAGATTTTACACACTGCAAACTTTCTGTGATATTAAAGACAGACATTATAGTCTATTTGGACCAAAGTAGTATACAGCTTTTACTAAATTAGCATGCCATGTGACAAGTTTGGACCAAAGACCTAAGGTAGATAAGAAGTTACAGTTCATAGTAAATGACAAAACAATTTTAAGACAGCTTTGATATCAAGTGAATTTCAAGTAGATCTATAAAATTCAACTGGCAATAACAATTATTTTATACCAAAACTGTTAAAAATCAATCATTATCACTTTAATTTAGCAGCCTAGAAAAGTGCTATTACAGCAAAAACTCTAAAAAGCTTAATTTCACGTAAACCATCTTTTAGATCAAAATAATTTGACTTATCAGCATGGTCCACAGGCTATAAAAATGATTGCAAAATGCTAAAAACAAGACATTAATCAAATGAAACACTTAGGCAATTGTCCCTGTGCAGATATTACAACAACAGCGTGGCACAACACAGTCGCACCTCTTTCTCTCTGTGGTGCTTCATTAAGAATAATTGGCCAAATGACAAGTCACCATGTTGCACAGCCATTTCATCAGCGGCAGTCACTGTAATTGGGAAGATTCTCTACAGCGAATAGAAGGTTACCTTCCCTAATAGGGAAGGGGACCGACTTCAAGCTCCGCTCCTAAACAGAAGGAAAATTTAAATGCCTAAAAACGAAGCTGCAGCACTGCAGTGTTTGTTTTGAGGGAGCACAAAAGGCCTTGGTACTAATGTTTAGCAGCCAATATGGAGCCATGCCAACTGAAGAAATCAATTATGACTCCAACATGGTGCAAAGAACTACATAATCTGTGTCTGGATGCTGTTGGCAAGCTATATTCTGCTAATTTGGAAAATGAAAGCAGAGGAGATAAGTCCTTGAAAACAACAGGGAAAGAAGAAAAAGAGAGAAAGTAAAAGGGTTTGCTGACAGATGCAAATAATGAGATCAGCTGAGCAGCTTTGCTATTTTTGTAGTATGTGACTCAGTGAATGCATAAATATGTCGACTCCTGTTGTAATTAGGGGGTTCAGCTTCTTTAACCACACCCACCATAAGCAGGTTTGTCAAAACAAGCTATTGCGGTGCAATTTCCAGGGAAAAGAGCTCACGATTTAATGGGTTTTACTGTCCAGGTCAGTGACTTGGCACAGTTGTTATACCATCTGTCTGTTATGTTATGCTCACAAGTTTCTGCACTTGTCAGTTCTGAGGTGCAGATTTGAAACAGACTCACCTGAGAGGAACAATAGTCCACATATGCTGAATAATATAAAACATGGAAGTTGTTTGAAACTTTGCCGTACACATTGCAAACTTGGACCAACTCCCTCAGAGGACACGAGTATAAAAGGTTTTGTACAGAGGTCAAAAACATGAGTTTCCATTACACTGCACTGATAGGATACCAAACAAGAAATGGCAATTTTGACTAATCTTATGCACATTTCATTCTGTATATATATCAAACAGCCTGGATCTAAAGGGGGTGTTAAATTTTTATGTTGCTTTAGTAACGCCTTGAAATTGTAAGTGAGTAAATAAATTACTAGCAGATCATAATTCTAAGTGCACTACTGCTCTGTCTAACCAGTATGTAAACTATTAAAGTTGGCATCCTTGAAGAAAATGGTTACAATTTCTGTGCAGGCCAAAACATGATCAGCTTCAGGGAAGCAGTAACGGGAGACATAGTTTATTTGATGATATTAGACTTACCATTGGATTACCAATTTCCTGTGGTTTAACCCAAAATTAAATATTTTGTATATTTGGTAGCTGGGAGCTCTAAAATTATTGCTTTAACTAAAAATGTCACGTTGGAATTGCCCACGCTCCCTGTAGGCTTTGTATCCATACACTTTACAAGTATACCGACAGTCATCTAGTCACCTCAACAAAAGCCGTGTACACACGAAGATGGGTTTAGGTGTATCCAACAAAGTTTTTTGAAGTTTGGACTTTTCATCTACATGGAACTCGTGTTTTGGAGGTCTGAAAATGCAAATTTCTTCAACTGGGTTCCATAGTGAATAAATCACATTGGCTACCATTTCATTACCATGATTAAAACCCATAAGCATCTTTCAGAAACCTATGATGCCTTAGCCCTACCTTTCCATTATAGCGGACTATGTTCATACCACTGTCAGTCCACGCATGAGTTTATGCACATGCTCTATGTCTTAATATCTGTTTTGTATTTCTGTTGCAGTGTTGGTGAAACACTTACAGTCCTGGCATCTGATCATAAGAATTAAGATCATAAGAATTAATTATGAGAAATAAAGAAATACATAAACAACCATCAGTGAAATAATAATAAATAAAAAGTTGAAGATTAAAGGTCCAAGTCAAAATATCAACTAATTAAAAGACTGATGTCAAAATTCAGTACAGAAAATAAATTACAAAACCCCTGAAACCACTCATATTTGACTTACGTCACCCAATACTTAACGATTCATGCCACTGTGGAAAATGGTTCAAAGCAAACAGCTTGTGGAAAGAACATTTTGTGTAGTGGCAACTAGTGATGGTCAAATAAAGCTTCATGAAGCATTGAAGCATTCCAGCAATGGTTCAGGAAAGGGTTCATCTTTGAAGCTTTGTGTGTACACATGCTGCAGGAAACAGCTTTGATCTTGACCACGTAATCTGTATTTTGTGTCAAAAATGAATGTTGTGACTAACAACAAATAATTATTTTTCTAAAAAGTGTGACTTTTCAATTAGTTTACATCAATATACAAGAGTATATTATGACTGGTGTGTAATATACATGCATAATTAACTAATTGTTTTATAAAATTTCAATTTGTTTTATGTAATAGCATCATAGTGTTACTTTTGGAAATGGACTTTGATTTAGGCAGGCAGACGACAGTAAATGTATTTGTGTAACTACCACAAAGGCAAGGCAAGTTTATTTATATAGCACATTTTCAGGTTCAAGACAATTCAAAGTGCTTTACATAAAACATTAAAA
>JBBBVU010000026.1:12706099-12719140 GCA_037177055.1 Atherinosoma microstoma
AAAGTTCTGTAATATTTGACCTAGAGGGAGCATGTATAAGTTAAACAGAAGAGGTCCAAGGACTGACCCCTGGGGGATTCCACAAGTCATGGCCACTTGCTCTGATTCATAGCTGCCGATTGTAACAAAATATTTCCGGCCTTCTAATTAAGACCTGAACCAGTTCAGGACCGCTCCAGAAAGTCCCACCCAGTTTTCCAGCATGTGCAACAGGATTAAAGCAGTTAAACTAAGAGCCGATTCGACCAAAACAGGACGCCAAGATTTAAATGAGATATCAGAGAATTGTTTAAAATTGGGAATAAAGTGCATAATATGGGACCTTTAAGGATTTTTAAATCAACCATATTACATTGTGACATAACACCAGGGTTACTTCTAGGTTTTAGACACAGATCACTTTTCTTGTTTAACTGTGTGGCATTAATATTTTGTCTAATTGTTTTAATTTTTTCACTAAAAAAGTTGGCAAATTGGTTGCATTTCTCATCGGACAACAGCTCCAAAGATGTACATGTGGAAATAATTTGTCCAGCATGGCACATTTGAGGCTCAGGGTGAAATTTGAATCACTTCCCAAGCCCGTCATGTGGTACCATCAAGTAGAAAGGCTTTGGAGGTCATCAGTGACGACCTCAATGTGTACCTCATGGAAATGGAGAAATAATAAGGCATAATATAGCAATACAAAATGGTCCAAAACACCCTTAACTAACTATGGGATAAAGTATTTATTGACAAAACCAATAAAGCCTTGAAAAAGACATTTATTGACCCCTAGTATTTGGTGGATTGGCATTGGACTCAAGTTTACCTTTGCAATAACGGTTGAGTGGAACAAATTTCCCGCAACAGCCTATTATTACTAATTGGATGCATTTAATCAAACAGAAACACATTACAGTGCCTTACTGTACTTTGTTTTATAGCGCAATTTTCCAGTAATGGCTTTAAGCAAAACCCTAGAAATACCATAAGACATAAAAGCAGTCTTAATCTCTACATCGTAAAGACCTCCATTCTACAAAGTGGACTTCTTCAGTTGAAGAACAAACAAATACGAATAAAAAAAAAATAACAGGATGAAAAACACTTTTTGAATCAGCATAAACAACTGAAGTGGCTCCACAGTGGCAGCAGATTCTGGGTCAGAGTTAATTCGAACCGTGAGACAAAAATTATGCCGGCCTGGACGCCAGCCTGTGAGCAGACCAGACCGAATCCTTTGAAAGACACTCCAACAGCTATTTCCAGGCTTCAGAGTACCATTCCCATATGTATGAATAAATGGATAATAGAGGGAGAAGATTAGTCTGTGGAGACAATGATATGACCTGATGAAAGGAAGAGAAGGTAACACCTAAAAATAACACAATGAAGATTCAGGTTCTATGGGCCAGCAGAGGGGTAGCTCAATTTCAAATGCAAATCAGCTGTTTTTTTTTTTTACTTCTGAAAAGTTCCACCAATTTCGACTCACTAATGACTATGATTAAAGCCCTACAGATGGAGGTGGTTTACCTTTTGCCGTGAATAATTTTCGTGTAGGTTGGAAACTTAGGAAATTCATAACCGCAATCATTTGCATGAAAAAAAAAATGTATGCAAATAGCTGGAGGCTATGGTTAAATTGCAATGCATTATAAGCAGTAAAAGTTGAGGGGTTATGCAGGATGTATAGCTTCATGCAGGGTTCTATGTTTCTGATATGAGCGGGTTAAACTTGAGGAGAGGTAATGCAGCTTTCCCGTGCTGTGGCCAAGCTATAAACTTTATGGCTTTTTCAGTAATTGTTTTCGCGTGGCTCACTCAGACCATATACTGTGGCACTACTCTTTTTTTACCCTTTTTAGAGCCACTCATTGCAAATTTATACATATAAAAGGTAAGTTAAAGGGAAAAAAACATCTTAAATTCCTAGACACAATTTCCTGTTCGGAAGAATTCCAAGAGATACATCCTAAGTGCTGAATTCTCTTCACATCCTCAGTTCGACTTTGTGTCCACTGACTGGTAAGCTATTCATATTATTACAGATGCACATGTCAGCCTGCCTTGCAGAGCATCCGTCAGACAAAACAAGAAAAACATGCAGACCTAGAAAAACTGACATGGCTGCCACAGGAAAGCAGCAAGAAGATGATGGAGATAATAATAAGACGGCTGAGTTGTCAAACAGGTGAGCTGAGTCTGAACACAAAAGTTACAGGAGGCAGTTTGGTTGAGTTCATGTCACTAGTTGGGGGGCTGGGTTTTGATGAGAGCATGGAATTCCTCAAAGGTGCAAGATGTCATTCAAAGTTCTGTTTTTCTGGAGAACCTGCCAAGTTTCATGGAGGAATGTTGAATTTATTATTAGCATGATATAGTTTTTTTTCCCCCACATCTATGCTACGGAAGCCAAGAGCAGCCATGCTCACATGTTTTGACACCATTTTCTTATGATAGCAGGATAATCTTGTTATCTGGAGAAGTTAACAGATTATTCAAATACTGGTTTGCATGAAGGCTGTAGCTGATCCTGGTTCATCCCAGTAAACCAATACAGAGAGTTAAGCATTCAATGGCCACGGTTACATGAGGTTTTTAAATTTGGATTTAATTAGTCAGAATTAAATCATTCAGAATATAAGTATTCTCCTTCGCTTTTACTTGGAAATAATGATTCTGAATTTATGTGTACATTAAAAAAAACAAAAACATGTTTAATCAGCTTTATTCAATTCTGTTTAAGATCTGAGGGTTGGGAAGGGTTCTGATTGGACAGGGGATGGATGTGACATTTATCTATCCATCTATCGGAAGAAAAAAAACTCCATTTTGCTATTTTCTTTTCGGCTACAACATGGAAGACTACATAAAATGTACCGTTTTCGTTTTGATTTTGATTATAATTTGAAGCAGCAGCTTGACACACACATACTGCTTCTCTTTCACTTAAATACTCTCGGCTCGAATTCAGCGTTCGTTTCGAGCTGCCATCCACCAGCGTGGAATTTGTGTGTCAAGCCACTTATTTCGGAATTCAGTTTAACACAGAATTGTCATTTTAATTCAGGATTAGTTTGTTTTCTTGAGATTACGAGATTTATTATCCCATTATCACAAGAAAACGGTCCTTGTTATCTCAAGAATGATTTTTTTTAAAACGAAGAAAACTCGAGCCATTCTTGGGTTCCATACTGAACAATCAAAGTTCCTCTCTATTTTTTAGTTTAACCTGAAAGTATCCACTGTCAGTGTCAGCCATGATAGCGACTCTTGAAATTATTTAACTGGTAGGGAAATAAGCTCCAAAGCTTCCTTTAAGACCTCTCTTAGCAAAGGATGCAGAGAACTAACCTTTATGAAAGGGTAAAAAAGAAGATAATTCTGTCCATCAGCTTTTCTGTCAGCATGTTTTAAAACATGTAAAATAAAAACAAACATTTAGTTTCCTTTTCTGTTTTCCATTGTATGCTGCTGTGTTGAAAACAGTTCCAATAGAAGGACCCTGCCTCATCAATGTGGGTTTACTGGTTTAATGTGAGTTAAGGATGAAGTTTTGGAGATATTTGAAAGTTCTGATTGGTTAATGCTGGGTGCCTCATGTTTAAAGGCTGGGATAGATACAGTGTGGGGGTTCAGGATTTCAGTGGCTCAAGACGACTTAAGACCCTCCAATGTGGTTCCTGGAACAAGTAATAAAACAAATGAATGGTATGGAGATGAAGAAGAAGAAGTTAAGATGGGGGGGGAAGGAAAAGAGATGAAGAGGATAACAGAAGGATTGATGAGGGAGAGAGGAAAATGTATGAAGGTGGGGGAGGAAGGACGGATGGGGAGAAAGGTTGGGAGGATTAATGGGTGAGTGAGGGAAGGAGGATAGGATGGATGGATAAGAAAGGGAAAAGGGATGAATTCATGAGGGAGAAAAGGGTGGATTAGGGAGGGAAAGATGGTTGAACAGATGAGGGAGAGAAGAAGGGATGAACAGATAAGAGAATAAGGATGGATACAGAAGGGAAGGATGGATGATTGGGGCAGCAAGGATGATAAGGAGAGGGGGTGAATAGATGGGTGGAAGGGGAGAGAAGAAGGGATGAATTAATGAGGGAGAGATAAGAGAAGAAGGGTGGATATGGGAGGGAAGGGTGGATGAAGGAGGGAGGGGAGAAGGGAGGGGAAAAGGAATGAACATATGAGGGAAGGAAGGCTGGATTGATAGAAAACAGAGGTAAGGGGTAGGGATGCATGGGCAAGGGAGAGGGAAGAAGAATGGAAGGATAAATGGCTGGGGGAGGATAAGTATGGATGAAATAAGGAAGGATGGGTGAGAGAATGGAATGAGGACAAACGAATCTGGGTAGGTGAGGATGGATGAATGGAAGAAGGATGGAAGGATGAGAGAGGTAGGCAAATAAATAGATGAGGGAGGATAAATGAGTACAGGGACATGGAGAATGAGACAAGCAGGTACAGGTACCACCAGGTGATTAAAGGTGTGGTTGGGGCGTGGCCTTGCTCCATAACCAAAGTTAACAGGCTAATGTCATTTATCTTAAAGCTGTCACCTGTGATGTGCTCTGGTACCAGGATTTATAAAGAAGATTTAAAAATGAGCTAGCTGAAGTCAACTTTATTAGTATTCACGTTATTAACACCTCAATTTGAGTGTCTCTAGCTGATATCACGCTTCTAGTATAAATTCATCATCTATGATTCCGTGTCGGCTCTTCCTATCACTGTAAAGCAGAATTCACTAAGCATCCCACTAATAGGGAACATGAGCTGGTGTTAAACTGTTGTGAGACAGGATAGTTAATAAAGTTAATGAAGCTCTGGCAAAGTTCAATAAGGGGGACCTGATCCATCTTTCTTTCTTTCTTGCTACTTGTGCGATTTCTCTGCTACTACGTTTCTTCCAACATTGTCAAGCCTCCACATTCATTTTGATGTTGCTGGTCTAATGGTCTTCCTGCTTCCTCTCTCGCCCAGCCAATCAATCTTCTTACAGACCCTGTGTCACGCATCCCACTTCCTCTCCATCTCCACCTTTTCCAATAACTCAAGATGGAGCCATTAACTAAAGTCTACTACCTCTAATCCCACAAACCAGTGTCTTGACTCCGGGCCTTTCCCATTATCCTTCAGGTCACGTTCCGCCTAGATGCTGGAGGAACTAACTTCAAAACTTTATTCTAATTATTGTGCACCAATAAATTTGCACCTTTTGCTGATATTTCTTTACTGAGATAAAAGCAAGGGTTAAACTATATATCCACTCTTTTTGTGGGGAGAAAAAAACACAGGGATCAGAAAGTGTATTTTTTTAGCCCACAGCATATTTACCGACGTCATATTTGAAGGTTTCATAGGCAATGATGCACAGAAATATTAGGAGAGTATAGTTAGAATTATTATTATATTATTATTATATTCAAATATATTACATTGATATCACAAGTCTTAGAAATACGGAAGACTCGAGCTTTGCATTTATTTGTTTTATTACTTGAAAACAGTTTAATTGTATCAAGAATACGTTTATATCGGTTGGGGTCATCCATGTAAATCAAGTCTCGGTCCAATTTAAACAAATCCTGGTCCTCTTCCACAGATAGTACAGTTCGTTTTGGAGTACTGTGAACGCAAAAGGACGATCCAGTGAACCAAAGAGAAGGACTAACGTAAACCTCCTCACCATCTTGCTTATACTGGTCAGCTTTTTGTGAAAACCGTATTCGGTTTGAACATTAAAGTAAAAACAGAAACCCCAAGACTGCATAATTTTCCTGTTGCTGCCTTCTTTACTTGTGGTGAAAGAGCCAGTTGAATCAGAACCTAAAACTTCTCAAAGATAGGCTTTCTGATAGGATTTCTGTTTTTGTTCCTGGCTAATCGATGAGATCAACTTTTTTCTTCTTGGTCATCGGTTATTTTCAGGAAATACTGCCCCCCATAACTTTGTGACGTTGTCCAGGCAGTTTTGTCTGCCAAAGTAAAGTGTTATGTGAACGCAATCCACACCAAAAGAAGGTGTGACATTTATTTGCATTTCCTACCCATTTGAACTGAGTCCTCTGGACTATCCTGGTGTGAATGCACTCTGAATATCCAGAGTCAAACTAACAGTTTCTTGGTATGAATTGTTTTTCATACTGTCCTCATTCATCCTCCCTCATCCATTTATTTTTCCCCTCTTACCTATCCACCCCCCTCATTAATTAATTAATTCATTCATTCGTTCGTTCGTTCGTTCGTTCGTTCGTTCGTTCGTTCGTTCGTTCATTCGTTCGTTCATTCATTCATCCTTTTGTACTTCTGCCCTTCCCCCATTCATTAATTCCTTCATCCATCCATCCATCCATCCATCCATCCTTCTCTCTCCCTCATCCCTCTATCTATCCATACATCCTCCTAATCCCTCATCCCTTACCTCATCTCAACTCTTTCTTGTCCCTCATATTATTCATCTGTTTCTCTCCTTCGGTACCAAAGTCATTGACATTCTGAGACAGAACCGCCACCCTCAGTGTCCTCCTCCCAGCCGTCCATTATAAGACACTTGAGATGAGCCAATCAGAGACTTTCTAATCTATCCTTTCCCTCGTCCAAACTTCCATCCAAACCTTTCATTTAACCAGTGAACTCACATTGTTGGGGCGTGCTCTTTGCTAGTGTGCTGGTGACTGAATATATGAGGTGACAAGAGACAGTGACAACTCTCAGTGTAAAAGATAAAATCCATTGTTGGATTCAGAGTACAAAAAGATATGTTTTGAGGATGGGAAGTTATCTTGATTGTGCTTGATTCGGACCCTTTATTTCCTATCTTATTTGTAAAATAAGAGAAACTGTCAGTCATCCCACCTCTCTGTATGGCAATATTCATACCCATTATTCTATACAGTACATGCCATTAAACAGTTTTAATACCTTTCAACAGTAAAAGCCATTACCTATACTACGGACAAATGAGAAAACTTGTAATTTATCATTTTATTGTCTATCACTGCACTCTGTTCCAACAGCCCCTTCAGTACTATTCTGTTGTATAGTTGAAAGGCGCAGAGGGGGGAGAGGACACAGCAGCTTCTTGGCTGTGGTTAGATGCCATGTGTGATGTACTTGGAAAAAGGCCTTCAATCCACCCTCCCACCCTCATTGCCTCTTGCACATTTGCAAACCACTGTAAAACTTGTTGAGAACCTCCACAGATGTGGCAGAGAAAATTAAAAGGAATCCATGGCCTCCACCTCCCCTCAAGAATTCTCTCAAAGAACAAAGTGAGATGGAAAAAGACTGGCCTTTTCTGAGCTCTGTGTGAGCAAAATAAGCGGTTCCTTTAAGTATTTGCAGAAATAATAATAAGAAAGATAAATAAAAAGCTGAGTCTTGTGGTAAATAAGAACAAATCTGTGATTTGTGTCTGTCAAGACATCTTGCATCAGTCGATAATCACACCCAGCCTTTTTCTGACCAAGTCAACTCATTCGCTGCATTGTTAGAAGCAATACCTGAGACTGTTGGCCCAAACATGATATTCTATCAACCAGAGTGAAAGTCTACAAGCTACCAGTCTTCCTCTCATTTCCCTGATTCCCTGAACTGTTTTATGTTTTTTTATTCTAGTGTATGTTACAATTTATTTTTCTTCCAAAGTCAATGTTTCTTTTTGGGTTTCTGTTGTCTTTTGTTTAAACATAAAGAAAAAAAAGGACATTTTCATAATTCTAGAAATAAAACAGTTTTCTGTTCCTTGCGGATGAGTGTCTCAGTGTCTGATTCTGTAAAGATGCTCTTCTTTACAGTTGTTTTCTTCATCATGTCCAGTAGGTGCAGACAGATTTTTTTTAAATGCAAATGACTAATTAGGAGAGTATCTGCTTCCATTCCAGGCTAAAAAAAATGGGAGAGGAAATTAGGTTTATGCATTTCACAGTGGTTGAAATTCATAGGAGCACCATACGTCCACATAACTTCAGAAATTTGATGGTAAGTTTTTGTCTTTGTGCATAAGATATGAAACTAAACCTTTAGGAATCTGGCTTCAAAGATGTGGGTAGAAGTACCAAAGCTTAAGGTACACTGATGTGGGGTAGTTTGACCTGTCCAACACGGTTTAAAAAGTTAAGGTCTTTAGAGGCCATGACCATTGCATCATTCTCATTTACATTACCATATTCATAGTAAAAGGTTAGGGACATCTGTTTGGAGATTACACTTGTGCACCAAGGGTGTCCCTGTGATGCTGACCTCCATGTTCATAATTTTGTACGGATGATGGTCATTAGCCAGCTGCAGGATGTCCCCCTGCAGTGATGCAGATGTTGTGAAGAGCTGTACATATTCCAATGAATTTCAGAGCAAAGGTGTGATGCACATCTAAGGATTTGAAAAAGATCCTTTTCACGGCATCTTTATCATTGCAAAGGCCCTTTCTATGGTGGATCGAGCATGATGAATGTTCAACAGTGCCTCTAGTCTTCCTTCAACTGGCTCTTGGTATGGGGTAATGACGGTTACTGGTGCAGTCAGACATGATGACTTATCCCCATGATGAAGCACCCAACTGGTGAGTAAACAGCCCTTGACAAATGCTTGACTTTTTTCTGAGAATGCTAGTGTCATGGACTAAACCAAGGTGCCCAACAAAGATGTCCATAAATTAGCTATGGCTGTCACAGATGGCCTGAAGATGGATTGAGTGGAATAGTTTCTTGTTCTGTGGAAAATGGGAAGCTTTGATTCAAATGTGGCACCCATCAATAGCTCCCATAGTTTTTAGAAGGCATATACAAATTCAGTACACACACTGTGTCTTTGGATATCGTCAAAGTAATGGAAGATAGCAGTGTATGGCAATACATGCGGCAACCACTACACCCACAGGAGAGCTTGGATCAGGGATCTTAAACCAGGTCCTCCAGGTTTGAAAGATTTCCCTGCTCCAATATACCGGATTTAAATGAGACGTTTCAAACAGCTTGTTGTCAAGTTCTGCACAATGATCCATTAATTTGAGTCAAATGTGTTGAGGCTGGAGAACACCTACAAACCTACAGGACAGTAGCATTTGAAGACGGCAGTTTGAGATCCCTAACTTAGATACCCCTCACCTAGCCACGAGTCTTCAGTTTCCTGAAAAGGGTCATGAATGCCATAACAGATGGCCTGGATGGATAGTAATGGAAATGCATGCCCTTAGTTAGATCCAAACACATCTCTACTTATAAGTTGGCATATATTTTGCCTGTTTCACATCCAAGACTGATTAAAACTCATATAAGTGCCCAATTTTTATATTTATGGTGATGTGAAATAGCTAAACAATTGCCACAAAGCTGCATGGGAATACATTACAGGATGAAGGAACAGTTTTAGTTATGATTTTATGTTAATTGCAATTTAAGCATTTATATCAGCATCCGCATACCATTTGTAAACTCAGTGTCTCTGCCGCTGCAACCTCCTGTTCTGAATTAGTTTGTGCTTTGCTGCAAGGTGAGCCACACCGCAGAGAACAAGATGAACAAGAAGAACAAGCTCATCTCACATTTTGCTCTACAACAGAGACTCTCTGGGGCTTCCCTTTTATAGGACACCAATCGAAGATGAGCTTATCAGTGTTATTCAGCTGGATAGATAGATGATTAAGCATTCATTTATTGCAGCAGTGTTGGGTCCTTGATCATCACATTAGGAATCTCGGGGGGAGATCAGCACATTGCACAGGCTGTATCGGTCAGGAATACTTGTACAATCAATTCAATATGTCATGATATTTCCTTACTTAATTGATGGTTCCTAAGGTGTCACGTGCACTATATTAAAAGATGGTCATAATGAACATATTTTCCATGATATGGATCATTTACATTTAGCCAAGTATATAAGAAAAAGGTATATGGAATGAGATTTTTTGAGTTTTCTTTATTATAAATGTCAGTCTGACACAAGGTAGTGAGACGATACTGGCCAATGCTTTAAGGCTATTTGAAGCCTATCTTTGAGAAGTTGTAGGTTCTCCATGACAGGCCTACTTTAGCTTCATTCACAGTTGCAAAGTTACACGGCCAAATGAAAGGAGAGTCAGATTCTTTCAACACCAAGGTTGTCTTTAGGCTCATTTTTACAAATATCTTCCACCGTCTTTTCTTGACCCCATGTTTTCCAAAGATTTTAGGTAAAAAGCCCAGTAACTGTGAGATTTTTTCCTGATCAGTGTCCTACACTGTAAAAACCCAAACTATAAATATGTCATTTTAATATTTCTTTCTAAGTTTAGTGAGCAAATAGTTTTTGTTTTTAGTTTTTTTTTTAAAGATGAGCTAACTCAATATGTCAAATTTACAAATCAGCTGTGGAATGAAATGAAATTCTTTAGTCAAGACAACTTTAGATAATGACTTGTGCCTCCATAAATGCAACTGAGGGCACCATTCATGGTAAAATGGTTGTCCAAGTCTTGGGAATAGTGTTATCTTACCATGACAATACTAAGAATATGTTAGTAGCTACCAAATACAAGTTCAGACACACGTTGCAATAGAGTATACTGTATTTTAGTGTTTTGTGTGTGTATTAGTTTGTATTCTTTATATAAACATGTATATTCTCTGGGTACTTTGGCTTCTTTCCACAGTCCAAAAGGTTAATTGTGCACCGTAAATTCTCCCTCGGATTGAGTGTGATTGTTTGTCTCCCTGTGATGGACTGTAAGTTGTCCAAGGTGTATCCTGCCTCTTGCCTGGTAGCTGCTCCACCGTCCAAGGCCGTCCATGTTTGGCTCCAAAAGGACCAAGATGTTGATGGTTGACTACGAAACTCAAGACTTGTGAAGTTCTCGAATCAATCAGTGATGCTACAACTACATCCAACGATTAGATACAATCTGCTCTATTGTCAATTTCGTTGAGCTCTGACAGTGCAGAAGATTGAAATATGGGCACAAACGCTTTCTGATTTCCCCTCTTTCTCAACATTTAACTACATAAATCAGCCTACATCAGAATATTGTATGCTGCTAGGTGAATGGAATAACTTAGATTAAACTTGTCTCAGTCCTATTTGTCTGGGTCTATTGCTCCCCTCAAAGCAATGTTTGGTAGAATTTTGTCAGGGCTGACATTCAAAAAGGTCTACGCTACCTTTCTAAATGTTGACAAATGTATTTCTGTCTCATAATAAAGTGTTTTACTGGGGTGAAAAAAGAGAAGAAAATATAAAAGGAAGAGATTCTTCATAAATATAAGATTAAAAGTCAGATGGTCCATGAGGTCCATTAAGTTTTTACGAGAGTAAGAGATACTTTCTCAGTTATACTCTTTTTTTATTCTCTTCTCTAGATTCTACAGACAATCCACTCCTCCCCTGCTGTCTTCACACACATCCAATGTCCTTTTAAGTGAAAACAGAGCCAGTATAGGCATTGAGCTGATTGAAGAACAAATGGTGAGACTTGGGGCTGGTTAGTGGAGTCATTAACAAGGGAGGCCGGCCAGGCTTTAACCCTGATCTCCTAATAAAACAAGTCTTCATAAGACCTGACCTCCTTCATCTAATAACTACCAAAAGATGTGCACCAGTGAGCAGCTCCTTCTAAAGGAGAGTATACCTCTATAAGAATTTGCATCCAGTTGCAGAAGAGAGGCACATTTATTGAGAAGGAACCTATTGCTCGAAGATGAATAGGGTGCCTGATTGTGCATGTATGTGTGTCAACTCTGATGATAGAGCAAGCCACACATGTATATTTTCTACTATAAGGTATGAAAAACCTCCATGTTGCATTTCATTTCAGTTTTGACTATATTTGGAGATTCTCCTGCAGTATGAAGTATACCTTGTGGCTTCATACTGCTGTAAAATGGACCTATAGGATCATTACGTCATTTTTTACGAGTGGCTAGTGAATGAGGGCCATTGTTTTGGTTATGATACAAAATATTTTTGTTCTAAAAGCAAATGGACACTACCTATCCACCAATAAAACCTTGAAAAGAAGTTATGATAGGCTTGTGGAAACAGCTGAAGCAGTAGTAGTAAAGATGTTAGTCTTCACCCAAAGGAGAAAGAATATTAATGTTGCTGTTAAACTTATGAATAAAACATTACCAAGCTATGATTAGCTAGTTTTCTGGGTGCTCATATTGTCACGACTTTAGGTATGTATTCTCACAGGAGAAAGGTAATTTCCACAGAGCTCTGATATAAAGAGTAGAACACCCATTCCACAGAATATAGCATCTTCTTTACTCTAAAAAAAACAATGATACAGTGAGAACATCTGCATCTGTAGCTGCTTGTGTCTTTCGTGAACAATCCTTGCATTGCAAATCAAACTTGGCAAGCTTTAGGATTTTAAGTGTCACAATTTAGGGGGTTTTGGTTTAGTTCTTCGATCGTTCTTCTCCTGTCTTTAAATCTTGTGTTTTGGTCTGTTGTTTTATTTTTTTTAGTTTAGTATGTTGTTCTTGGCACTGCCTTCTATGAAAGCCCATTTCAGCAAATCTGATAAAAAACAAACAAACTTGTATCTTCATGTCATAATTATGAAATACAAGTTGTTTTTTCCATCTGAGTGGCAGAAATGGACTTCCAAAACCTGCTTAGTGCACACCTGGTCTTAATTTGCTGACTGCAAAACCTGCTCATCATTTCATTAGCCCTCCTCCAGTGTATATATACCCCTTAGTTTCTTTTGTTCACTGCTATATCTTCGTCAGCCGTCCTCATGTTTTGTCTTTCCTCATGTCTTAATTCCAGTGTTTGCTTCTGAGTTCTTTGATTCTTTCCTGCCAGTGCAGCAGTTTGGTTTTATAAAATAACTATGGCCTTTCATCCTTCATGCAACCTAACATGAAGAGTCATTGCTATATCAACCAGTGGTAGTCTAGCACTACATAACACAGCCTGTTGAAATTATTAGTGTATTATTATTACATTTTACAATTTTAAACATAAAATAAACAATGCTGGTCTGTGATAGATAGATAGATAGATAGATAGATAGATAGATAGATAGATAGATAGATAGATAGATAGATAGATAGATAG
>JBBBVU010000026.1:12724051-12747006 GCA_037177055.1 Atherinosoma microstoma
ACTCGCCCCGGGAAAATGGTAATGGGAACACAAACAAACCGGGCGGTGTGGTGCCGGGCTGGGCTGAGTAGGTGCTATTGTGAAAGGGGCAATAGAGACCCAGTAGGCTATATGCTGGCAGTTACTGAGAAGGATTCCAAGAGTGTTCCAGGGTTGAGGGATGTTCTTCCTTCTGGACCTGAATGGATGGATGAATGGACTGTGTTTAGGTACCATTTCACTGCACGTTTGAGATGTTCCTGCACTTTATTACACCATCCTGAAAAGAATGGTTCATTAACAGGCTTAAAGATCTTGATTAAGAGGTCCATTAATCTCAATCAGGCGTGTTAGAGTACGAAAACATTTAAAACATGCAGGGCCGTGGTACCCAAGGAACAAGGCCTGAGAAACACTGGACTAACACCATTTGGTTTTGTCTTCTTCTGAAGATCTATAGAAAAGAAGAATACAAAACGATAACTGCAAATTTTTCCTATAATTGAGCAACTCTGGGGTCAAGTTTTTGTGATGATCATGAATGCCTGACTCGCTAACAAATGCACCCATTTTTTGCCTGTTCCAACTCAACTTCAATGCATCCTCCATAATAAAGATACTACACGTATTCCTCACCATTCCCTTCTCTGGCTCAAATGAAAACTTTGGTGTGTGTGTTCGGAATTTTAAAGAAAAGCCTTCTCTCTAATTAGATGGGATGAAACTTTAATTATCCCTATGGGGAAACTGGGTTACTGCTGCAGAAGGGAACAGTCACAGATAGGAATAGATCAAATATGGTGTATTTAGGTTAATGCCACAAACGGATCCAGCAAAAGAACATACAGAGTATTAGTTAACAAATATGGGGACGTGAATAATGATACAGCCTTTCTATGATCTACAATCTACAACTTTAGATTTCCACATTTTTACTTTTTTAATTTCACACAAAGATTCAAATTGCCATTGCCTCTTTCATTTTTAGAAACATGGTCCTGGTTTGAAATATATCGCTATGAAAGTAGGACTGAGTGATGAATTGACTCCTAATCAACACATAGCTACTAATTTCAAGACACAACAATGCCCCCACAATGTCCTACATTGCTCCAGCATGCATGCATGCATGTTGAAAATGATCCGTCCATTGAATTCATCAAGGTGAACAAGTTTGTCTCTAGTGACAACTGATCCGGCCTTAAGGTCCCGCATGATGAGTTGAGAGCGTCCCAGATAATGCTGTGAATAATTTATGAAACATTGTCAGTCCTTCTTCATAATGACTTCAAATGGACATCAGCCAAGCGTTAAATGACAGGGATTAATCTACTTTAGAAATAATAGTCCTAATGGAATATTGAATCCTCTGGGACACAGCCCAACTTGAGAGCCAACTGTGACACATTGCCTCTGCCTTCAGTGTGCAGTGACCCCAAAACTCGCTATTAAAAGTTCAGTGTGGAGAACTTTGCAGCTTTTGTTTGGGCTCCATTTTTAAAATGGGACTTCGAGGCGTGACCCCAAAACTGCTTCAAAAATTCTTCGAACAAACGTGAAGTCCGGTAAACGGGTCATTTCATCCTTTAAAGTAAATAAGTGCAAAAAATTCATCTGAATGTATGACGTGAGGTTTATGGCAATTTCACGGAGATACTTGAATATGATTTACTCAGAGTAGAAACTACTTTATGAAAAACTTAGCTAGTTTGTTTCATGACCTCATCAAACCCTCATTATGCTATACTTTGTGTGCTCTGTTTGCCATGGTTGCACGGATTCTAACTGGCAACTTGTATTGTTTAATTTTTTATACAGCCTTTGAATCCTAAATCTCAAGGAAAGTGTCCTGTGAAAATTTCACTCACTAAAGAGTTTCTCAATGTAATTCCCCAAAACCAGAGTTTACACAGTAGGGTTCATGTACTCTAATGAGATAAGCTGTTAGAAGGTTCATTAAATCCAAATGTCAATAGGCTGCCAAGATAAACAATTAATTTTACAGTTTCTGTTCGACTACTTACCCAAACAACATATTAGGATAAAACCAGGCTGGAGTATTTATCCTGTATACAATCTTTATGCCATCATTAGGCCTTTCCAATGTGCAAAAGGCTATTTATTTTTCTTCCAAGTATGGGAGTTCCTCTTGTTTTTTATTCATTTATTTTTTTTTTTTTTTGGAGGGGTCCTCAATTGTAGTTCATAGACCTGCTTTTACAGTCTTTCTTTTGGCTCCCACTTCTTAGAATTAAAGTTACAAAGTCGTAAAAGTGTTGAACATTACAATGAGTGGTTGAATGTACAAGCAAAACACCAAAGCCACACATTTAATAGAAAAAACTCATAAACATTAGTCAAAATGTATGAACGTATAAGCAAGTTTCTTATAGGAGTGCACCCAGAGGAGAGGGGCTTGGATGAGGTCGGCAACAATTTTCCAACATTAACTAAATCTAAAAAGAGGATAACTTCTTCTTTTTAATGAATGTAGTTGATTTGAGAAATATCTTCAAACAAGTTGTTAAACACTCATTTGAAGTTCCTTATTAAGGGGGAAAAACTTAAAAACTAGCCTTAAAACGAGATGCTTCTTTTTGATTTGAGAATTGCTATTAAGAACCTTTTTTTCTTAAAAAGTCCCCCCCACCACCACCACTGAAGGGGCAGCGGCAGCACCACACAAGCCCTTCCAACAACCTCTCCAACCACCTGCAGACATTCTTGTACCTGAATGGAGGTGAAATGTTTTTGCCAAGGGGCCAGATTGATCCGGATGACAATCCTGATCCACTTTCTGTTTACTGGACAACCTGCTCTACCACCTGAGCCAAATTACTCTGTGTGCAATGCCCTGCTACTACTTCTTGAATTCGTGTTTAGTTGCTCTTGTTTTTAAGATCTTTTTTCTCAAAGTGAGGAACAAACAACACTGAAAAGAAACATTAATATGCTGGTTTATAGGGTTATTTTCTCCTAATAAGCAGCAGGAATAGAACCTCAAAGGAATTTCATTGTTTAAACTATTACAAATATTTTTATAATTCATAACCAAAAATCAAGAGATTTATTGCTTAAGATTCTATAATGAAGCACTATTATATGCTAGGGCCAGCCTCTAGCCCAATAAAACCTCTGGTTGTACCAATTTTAAAATTTGGGCTGATGCCTGTGTTAAGAGAGACTCGCTTGGCCAAATATTGAAATGTTTATTTTTTTATTTAAATCTTTATTTTAACTCGTTAGTCACTGAGGTTTCCCTCATTTACAGGTACGGGTTTACAGCACCAACTGGTCATTAAACAAAATAACAATAAAATCATGTATGGCATAATTACAAGTTTTAGTTTTTGTCATTTATTTTACTTTTAATCTCGTGGGGAAAAAAATAATTTAGCATTATGAAAAATAACAAGTTTAAAAGTATTTCAGCCTTTAATCACATTATTTTTAATGCAAATGTACCAAAAGACCTTAATTCTAACCTCATTATAACCAATTTGACGTTGCAGTCAACAAGCTGAATATCTGCTGGTTCTGACAGATTTATCTGTGCATCCCTGGTTCTTAGTGTTCGCTTGGAATAAAATACATAAAAGAGAGAATTGGCGCAACCTTGGGTTAATCAAGCCTACAGGGGAGTTATAACTTGATTTTACTCGTCTGCCCACCCACTGGTCATTAAATCACTTCAGTGTTCCTATGTGTGATATGAATGCAAATCAAGAAAAAGCCCTTAAAAGAAGTAATCCTTCAGGGAAGTCTCCAAAGGACTGAATGGTTCAAAGGCCTTAAAATAGAAAGGGACTTTAGAAATGAGCGTACATGCATGTGGTTTAGCTTTTACGCCTTTGTACCTGCATGTGTACAATTGTGTTTAGAGGACTGTCAGGGATATCTTTGATGCACCTGTCATGTTGAGGTTTGTTTTTAGGAAATTAACCTGTTGGAGATAGCCATAATCTGATCTATTAGTTTTTTAGGGAGATACTTATTTCTCAAAATTCTTTAACCTTCTGTCTATGCTTGTTGCAGCCCAATAATCTTTGTTTTAACTTCATTAGCCCACAGGGCTCATTTGCAAATGTCTGATTCTGAATTCTGTTGTGAGGATTGATTAAAAAAAGTTCCTTCACTAGCTATTCCAAGAGCAGCAATGTTGGAAATGTTTCCTGGTTGTTCAGACCTCAATTTTGACCTTCATAATTCTTTTTTTAATGACTTCTGAAAAGGCTTTTCTATCTCGCCTTCCAGCTTTGTTGGCATCAGTTATTTTTAATTTTCAGAGTGCTGGGCAGTTTTTTAGATGCCCACAGGGTATGAGGAGATTTTTCGAAAATGTTCTAAACTTTGTTTTACCTGGCCTTTTTGTAATTAATTATACAGAACAAACCAGAGCTCTAACAAGCTCAAGCAAGTCCCTAGCCTTTGAAAAGTTTTTGACTGCTCAGATTTTTCGGGGCAGTATCCCCTTTTCTCTTTGGAGGAAGTACTTTAACCTGGCTATAAGAACCTGAAGACTTCAGTTATTTTCAAGTGAATAACTATATATCACTTTGTTCCAAAATGGTCAATTATACTGAAGTCAAAAGTTCTATAAGAAGGAGAGCGATCCAGTTTGGATTCTAATAAATTTTATTTTTGTAAAAGGAACAACTTTGAGGATTCCTTAAATGGTGTGTGATTTGACAAACTGATTTACCAAAGATAAGATGTGTTCCCATATCTTTCTTTATGAAAAATGTACACTTGTGTGTGTATTACTGGGTTTTGTTAACATGCATGCATTCATAATTTTGCAAAAAGCTGTTGTAAGGAGCTGTGAAAAAGTTTAATAATGACAGAGATATGAAGTGTCACTGTATCATTGAGTACTTTTGGTGGAGGAATTGAATTTAAGTGGGAATTTTTAAGTTGTTCCTTTTTAAAGACAAAAAGCAAGGGACCATTCAGTAAGTTTGTACCCTGTCCACCCCATCTTTTGGTAAATCTACTACCTGCCTTGATCAGGTACTATGTCTACCTCATTTCCTTCTGTTGGGTTCCATTCTCCTCCGTTGGGTATAATTGAGATGCCATCCTACCTGGTTGTGACCACCAAAATATGAAGATAGGCAGCCAGGCAAAAGTGTCTCAATGAACAAATGTTAGACCAATCACAAAGCAGGATTTTGTTTCCTTTATCCTTTTTAGGTTGATGTTGGATCTTTTAGATGAGTCGTATATTTCCATTCCTTTTAAAGATGAATCCATTCATTTGCAAGTTGCTAATTTTTCAGCCTATCCGATCACAACAAGAGGAAGAAAAAACGTTATTTTTGTTGCCGATTACTCAAATTGTAACCGAATCATCTTCAAGAAAATTAGCTGACTAACCACTAACTGATGAGCACATGCTAACTTTCATCTTCCAGCTGATGCTTACCGTTCAGGTCACAATGCTACAGCTACTTACAATTAACACTTAACAGTTGGCTCAGTTTTGCGAACATTAACATTGTCACCCATTTGATAAATGGTTTCCATCTTATGCACAATAAATACAATAAATCCTTGTTAACCAATCATTGTTCCTTTTTTTTTGGTAATTAATAGGTAGCACAAGGTGTTTATTAAACAATCCTTGAGAAAAATTTCAACTTTTGCATCATATTTCAATTCTAACAAACTCGCCATGCTCTGTTAGCGACAGTTTGTTTGTTTACTGGCAATCCTGACACCTATTTCTTCTTCTTCTTCTTCTTCTTCTTCTTCTGTTGGCTCCAGGGCAGACTAGACACTATACTGTCTTGTCCAGTGCTACAAAGGGGTCCAATAGAGGCTGAGTCGAGTCAACTGAACTGGGTTTAATTCTAGAAGACAGTGCGCTCTCTTCCAAGGAGCTTCTTCAGTTCTGATGGGGATAGTGGGGGATTGCACTTAAGTAGTCTGTGAAACCACTGATGTTTTAGAGTCTATGACCGTCAAGAGTTGTGACTAACCTGAGGTTTCGGTAGAGTGACCGCTGTCCATAGTATCACTTGCGGATAAGTGTGAATAGGTGTCGTCAATCTCCTTGTGATAGCTGAAAGGATTATATAGCAGCTGGGGAAGAGGTGTCGTCTCAGTCCTCAGTTAAGTGAAGGTATCTCCACTTTGACATAGATGGCCTCTTTCACTCCCTGCTCAAACCACTTATCTTCTCTGCCCAGAAATTTAACATTGTGGCCCTCAAAAGTGTGTATTTCATCTTTAAAATGTAGGAAAAGATCTGAGTCCTGGCCTCATGAGTTGGTTCTAGTTAAGAGGTTGTTTGGTTTCCCCAGTGTAGAGCTCATTGCTGGCATCTCATACAAAGTGGTATCACAGGAAAGTCAAGAGCACTTCTAGAGTTATGATGTATAGTACGAGTACAATTTCATGTAATGTCATAGGTTTTTGTGAAAGTTGAATTTTGATTATTCATTTCTATTGTTTTTTATAAATATCCTCTTTAAATCCAATCCTGTTGGGGTAATTTGGCATAAAAATTGTTTGAGCTGAGGGAGAGGATCATAGAGACAAAAATTGCATCTCTAACACTGAAAGCCAGCCGTATGAAACAGTTGAGGAAATAAACTCTCAGATGTATGCAAAGAGAGAAATAGTGAGAAAAATATTGCTAAAAAAAAACTTAAGAGCTTGGGAAATTCTTATCCCAAATCACAACTGATGGGACCACAAGTTTGCCAGCCACATTGTTCTGTTATACTAACTAGACATTACAAAAACAAAACAATTAATGGTTTTTAGCTACCACTGTTCAGAATTAAATACATTTCTGTATGGTGTACTTAAACCTGAACCAAGAAAAAAAGGGAAAAGTCCATTTAAAAAAAACCTGCCGTCTTTATTTGGCCCTTTAAAGGCCCACTATATAACTTTCCGACCTTAAAACTCTTCTTTCCGGACTCGTTTGATGGCACAGTGACATCTATTATGTGCATTTCTAGAGCTGTCGCGGCCCAGCAGCCCTGCGACTGAGAAACTGCACTACAGATTTTTCACATCCGGGACGCCGCCTGCTGAGTTTTGCTTTGCGCATGCGTTACACGCTAGCAAGCCAATGTAAACAAACCAGTCGTTTTGAGCGCACAGCAAAGAAACGCTAGAAGACATTATCGAGGAAGAGAGGAAACTGAGAGCCAAAGAAGAGCAAGAAATAATTCAAGAGTCAAGAAAAGACTGTTTTACTGTCTGGAGAGGCTCACAGTACAGGTAGGATGCAAGATGGATGCTGACAGAAGTTGGAATGGAGACTGTATTGCTGCATCGTGCTGCTACATCATATGCAATCTGGATGTGCAGCGTGTCTTTCAACCCTAGAGGGGTTGTTAATCTACATTTAACATTCACTCCGTTTGTTCCTGTTATTCAAAAAGTTTGTAATTTTTAAATGTGCTTACACCATGAAAAAATCCAGCATGTATTAAGTTTGGACCTTTTCCAGACTACGTGTTCTTCTGTAAATCATTTATGATCTTGGCTTTATGAGGTTGAAAATTGTAATAATAAATGAATGAATTCATTTTCTTTTCCTTCACTTTTCTATAGTGAGACTCTTTTCTAAGAGCAGGCAAACGTAATGTAAAGAACACCGTTTGGAGTTTATCTACTAGAGTAACTGATTCGGATGAACCTTACATGTGCCTCAAATCATATAGTGAGCCTGGAGTAGGAATTCATCAATAGCTATAGCTCATTCATCCAAAATCTTGCTCAGTGATGCAAATACTCCATCATTTGAACTCATTTATCCTTGCTTCAGGGTTTGCAGTAGACAAATGTGATAGCTCTTCCCCCCACACATACTCACAAAAATGGTAGGCATGGAAAAACCAAAAAAAAGGGAAGAATCCAGTGTAACACATTCATTCATTCCTCACAAAGACTTGTTGCTTTTAGCAATACAAGATTGGTGACATTTCAATTTAATGCCTTCTGAGCATTTTTCTTTTCTTTTTTTTTTCCACTCCTAGATCTTGCTCATTCATCCTTTATTCTGGGAATTCATACGGAAGCGTTTCAAACGATGAAATGCTGCAAACCCAAGTTCAAACAGGTACATTTAGCAGGGCAACTGCCAGGCTGAAATAAACAGGTGAAATATGAACATCTGTTTGATGAATGGTGATCACTGAATCATCTATCCATTCTTTGATGCACAAGCTACCTGAAGGAAAAGAAGTTGAAGCCTGCATCGTTGATCTTTGAGTGCAAAATCCAACAAGGGATTTGATTGTATCCTAATTTTATTGGTTAAAAAAATATCTTATGAACCCAATGAATTGATGTTGTGTTGGTGTCAGTTGCCCAGCAAATTCTTGATCTGGATTTATTCAGTGGCATACTATGATTTCTGTCTTTCATCCCATTTTCATATTGAAATAACAGGTTGTGCATATTAATTAGGATGCCATTTATAATCATTTCTGACTTCTTATTGAATTTTTATACTTAAACGTGTCAATCAATTATCCCAAAATTATTAGATTCTATAATGACTAAAAAGGAGTGTGACAGTTATTAAATTAACAGACCTAACGATATTGTGATCAAAATGGCTTCCTTCACAGAATTTAATTAAAATAATAATGATTTACAAATTTTCTAAAGCTGGTGTTTATTGGGATAATAAAAATGTTGAAACTAAGAAATATTGTGAAAAGAATATGAACCCACCAACAAAGAGACAACAGACAAAGACAAGAAAAGACTGGGGAAAACAACCACGAAGGAACATGCCACAACTAATTAAGGTTATTGGAAACAGATAAAGACAAAGAAAGCGTCCAATGGGAGGCTGAAATTCTTTGGCTCTTTTTCTGAGAATCTCTTGAAGACTCATCCCTTCCAGGATAACTCTCCTTACACTTCGTCACTTCTGTAGATCTTTTCATTAATACCCAAATGGAAATGATATGGGTGAAACTATGGGCAGGACTAACCTGGAGAGTAGTGAAGTTGTGCCCAAGTCCATCGGCTGGACTCTGTATGGATCGGAAGTGTTGCAACCACTGTGTCTACATTGCTTAAGCATCCCAAGAGTCATGTAACCACACCAACCGAGGCCTTGTAAAGCAATACGTGCATCAGACACATGTTGAGCTGCTTCACAAAGATTTTGAAATATAAAACGCATTATATAATATATTTACTTCATAATAATATTGAATCATATTTGTACAAAAAAATCAAAAATAATCTTAAACCCCCTTTTCATCATTTATAATAACGACAGAAGAAAACACTAACAATGGTTGAGTGCACATCCTTTATTAAACATTGAGTCAAAGATGAGACAGGGAGAAGTAAAACAACTGAAGTAATGAAGCCTCACCAAAACTTCCCCAGTGCTTCACAAAGCTTAAGTTTCACCATCCCTACAGGAAAGTATGACCAAACAAGGAAATCTAGGAACTATGGAATGACAATGGGTACAGTTCCTGAAGATAAGTTATGCTAGTGAGAGGATAAATCAAGATCCTTTAGTATCAAAATGCTGAAACAAGCATATACCTATTCTGGTCTGGTCGCATTAAGTTATACTCAATGTTGAATACATATGCAGACAGAGCTTTTTGTTCATCCTCTGTCTTCATTTTAATTATAATGGATTATATTTATATAGTACTTTTCAAGGCACCTAAAGCACTTTGCAGTGAATCTATTATTCATTTATACCTGGTGATGGTAACCTACATGTGTGGCCACAACTGCCCTGGGGAAGACTAACGGAAACATGGCAGCCGATCCACGCCAACAGCCTCTCCGACCACCAACTAACAGTCATACACATAAATACACCTGCAATGCCGACACTGGAGGCAAGGAGGGTGAAGTCTAATGCCCAAGAACACAATGACAAGTTGACTGGGGGAGTGGGAGTGTGATTCAGACCAGCAACCTTCCGTTTATCGGACGGGCTACTCCAACCATTGGAGCCACTGCCGCTCCGAAGGACGTATGTCAGTCTGTTTTTAGGGAGCTTGCAGATGCGTAGCTAAATGGATCAAATAGAACAGAACTACCGGAAATCGTGGTGGCAGTGTTGGACAGTATAGCTCACATGTGACCACCAAAAGGAACAAAGAAGAAGCTGCCATTTATGTAATGGCCACACAGACCATCACAGCATCATGAGCTCCTCCACCATGTTTGCTATTGTCTGAAATTGACGTTGGAACTCGGAAGTGAACTGAACTCTACACTGCCCTGTTAGGTTTGGATTTCTTGTGGTCAGACAGACGTAATGTTATTCTTTACCTTTACATCTTCGCCTACTTCCTGTAGCCTTCCTTAGAAGGGTTGCGTGATGTGTCCTGCCGACTGTTCGTATTGAAATTTGCCAAGCAGTAGAAAACGACTACGCCCTCTGCTACCTGGTGCCTTGCAGAGGATGGCATCCCATTCATGTGACTCTAGGATCCCTCATCCCTTTAGATGGTGCACGGGGCCTGATTTCTGATCTCAATCACTTCCCTGATCCAGAAGCGCGACTGTTATTTATAGTGTGGATGACTTTGGCTTCCTTCCTATTAATGTCATATCACGTGACCCTTCTGATTAAAGCTAGAGGAAGTAGCTGAGGCATGCAAAAGGTAAAGAATTACATTATGTCTGTCTTACCACAAGGCAATCTGAACATAATAGATTGCGTCTAGAGATTGCATGAACTTTTGTGGTCTGCCCTGCCCTCTAGATGTATTGTCCAACAACCATACCAACATTAAGCATGCATCAGGGTATGTGGGTATGTAATCAGAATTTGAAATGGACGGATCAATTTACATAAGAAAAGTGAGCATAAATGAGCCCTTAAGATGATCAAACATGCCAGAAAACAGGAGTGTTTTGCTCTTGTTGCTTTTTTCTTTCTTCAGTATCATCTCTGAATTTAAAGAACAAAAAGAGAACGCTATGAACATAAATAACAGTTCCCATGTGGACAGTGTTTGTTTTGATCATAACCTTTAGGATGAAAACACCATAATAAGATTTTATGATAAGTTATCTTTCTTGGCCAAAATGAATAAAGAAACTAAACAAAAACATGAAGAAACAGATCAAATGAGCATGCCTCTCTTCAGGAAAATGATTTGGAAAGAAGTGGGAAGCTCAAAACTGAGGAGATAGCTGAGATAGTGAGCGAGAGCAATCTCTTTCATTACATGTTTTGCACAGCACAAAGGATAACGATATTCACAGTTTATCTGTGGCTATAGTGTTTAAAGTATAAAACTTGACTGAGGATTCTTTTTCCCCAGGAAAACACTTAAAGAAAACATTCTGTCTGTGTCAGCACATCAAACGGCCTGCTGTGGGGCTTGTCAGACGCCCGTCACAAGCTCTGAATGGCATTGTGGTGACCCCAGCATAGCTGTAGCATAGGCTCCCAAACATACAGAGAAGCCTGCTTCATCATTGTGCTTCACACACATAAACACTCTCACAAGCTCAAACCCACATGACTTTTAACTTGTCTGAACTTCTGAGCTGATTCATGCTGGGCTTTGTGACATGTGATTTGATTACTATGGAGAGCTGCCAGCAGTGTTTGCGCCAGGAAGTCGGGGTTCTGACACACGCTAACTCTCGGCACTCTTGGCATGGCAAAATGCAAACACACACACACATGCAGAACACCTTCTCATCTTGTAATATTCTCTGAATTTCTTTCGAATGCAGTGAATGGAGTCACTCGGACAGTGTGTCTAATCTAGCTACAGTGACTAGTCATTACACAGATAAAAGGACAAGGGACATCCGAGGAGGCGACGCCAGAGGCAGGAAATAACATCAAGCCCTGTTTTGCAGAAACATCAATGGTGGCTGACGGCGACAAGGGTGTTAAGTTCCATCGCGGGAGGTCACAGTTAGCATGGATGTGGGGGAAAAAGAGAAGCGTGGTTGGTTTGATATGCTAGAAGTGATGTAAATCAAGGGGAGAAAAGGATTATTTCATGTTTTAGAAGCATATAATGATCAAGTGCATGTATGACAAACTTCCCATTTCAGATTCACTTTGTGCATTTTGGTTTGCTTCCAATATGTCACCTGTCAGTCTTCATTAGATCTGTTTTCCTCATTGGTGGACACTTTTCTGCTTCCCTGCACAGAACTGCATCACATACAGCTTGGCTATTTTTTCCAATGCCAAGTTATTAATGAGCAAATACAGAATGAACAGGAGTGATGGACGCAGAGTGGATTTCTAGACTGTGTTCAACCCTTAGGTGCAGATGTTTTTTGCTCTTTTAGGGTGAATTGGCACCAGGATAGGCAGCGGTTCCCAAGGCGAAGGTCATGTCGTCGGCGGCGTTGGTTTGTCTGTTAGCAACATAACTCGAAAGATTATGGATGGATTTTGATTTAATTTTAATGAGATCTTAGAAATAGAATAAGGAATAAGTGATCAATTTTGTGGGTGATTCGGATCCAAGATTTTTTTTAAGGATTCTTTACTATGTAAAGAAAGGGATAAATTTGCCATTAGAGCTACTAACTCAAAAATAATGCCCACACTTATTGGTAAAAATAATTTACAATGGCTTGGCGGAGGTCTGCCCTCTCTGAGTGCTTGTAGTTGTATTATAAATGAATCTTTTCAGCAGTATAACATTGTTCAAATTAGTTCCAACTCACATTAGTTAAAGTGACAAAAAACAAATCAGTAATCATAGCCCAATAGAATAGTTTTAGGTTTTTAGGATTCTTTTTGCTTAATTTTTATTTTAGATGTAGGTGGTTTACTCTTTCTTTTACCTTCAACAAAGCATCTAACACCAGTTTCACTGCTTTCATGCAATTTCAACCCTTCCACGCTTCCAAATTTCCCTAAAACCATGTTCTTTATTTGTTTCTCACATATGGTACGAATCCACTTTCCATTCGAAATATAAATGGTAATCTATGCTTTTATAATTTTTTATATTGAGGGGGGTGAAGTCACTTCTTATAGGCTCCTTTTTTTTCTTCTTTTCTTTTTTAATAAAAAAGCAATTTCTTGGTATTTGGCTTGTTTCCATAGATCTGATTACTGCAATGCTCGAAGGCTGCATTGTTGCTTGTGTTAAGGAAAAGCTGCAGCTGCAAAGTCGTTCTGATCAATATTTAAAATAGTGTGATTGCAAGTTGATTGTGTCAGCAAAGTAGCACAGCAATAGTTTTCTAATCGGATTGCTTGCAATCAGCCGTAGATAATTCCCATGCTCTGATTACAGCAGCGCTTGTAGGGTTTTTTTTTCTTGATTATCTTGTTTTGTAAAGGGGTTTCAAACTATACCAAAGGTACCCTGTCTGCCTGTTTTTCAATCACAGATACAATTTTTTTTTTTTTTACTGAAGAGCAGCCAGGCCTCCCATAAGACTCTTAGGCTGTGTGGAGCCAAATCTAGAGCGTGATTACTGTCATCCTTACAAACATTAACTTTAACTTGCAGTGATGGGACTTTGTTTAGTTTGGGTCAAGGAGAGAAAGCACTGACAAAAGCATTTAGAGAAAGAGGAAAATAAAGGCACACGTCAATGAGATTGAGCTCATTGTTTAAGGTTGCATGTTCGTGACAGATAACGGCTTTTATTTAGCATAAACACATTCTTCTCAGAGTTGCACATGTTGGGTGATGACGGTAGGCATGTCTGATCTGTCATGGTCTATGGTTTTAGTTGTCTTGGTTTGTGACTCTCAGGCAGTAATCCTAAAAGAACAGTGTAGATGATTAAAACTGCGTCATTAATAAACATATTTTCATGGTTTTATCACATTAAAAAAAAAGAAGTGGAATGTTTCTCGTGACATTTCATCTATTAAATTATTCTACCACAGGTTTCTGAAGAAATGAGACAGTTCACCCAAAAGAAGGACTAACTTGATTATTCTGTTAAAGATTATGCAGTCCTAAGGCATCTGACTATCACATGGATATATTAAAATTGTCTTCAATTGCCAAGATAATAAGTTAGAAATGATTGGATGTGTAGATAATACTTTAATAGCCCCAACTTTCTTCGCCAATTTATGACATCCTTTACAGAATTGTTACCTAACCTTGCTTTGTCCTACAGACTCCAAGCAGCTATCATAAACATCTCGTAAAAAACCTGACAAATTGTTCAGGTATGTCAGTATTTTATGACTTTATGACTTAATTTTGAGTTGCTTGTGTAGTAAAACTGATTTTGAGCTGGAACTCATCAAAGTTCACCCCAAACACCGATTTACCAGGAGACTTTGGTAGATATTTATTGACGAAACAAGGGGGTGGACGCAAAGTTGGAAATGAAAAGTAGCTCAATGCTAATATGAATTTAAACTCCATAGACATGCTGATGGTAATTAGCACAGATGAGTGTCGGTATTGTGATACTTGCCCTGGATTAACTTGGTATCGGATCAATACCGAAATTTGCAGCATCGCCCAGCCCTAGAACACGTTATTCAAAAGGCCAGATTCGTTATAGGCCAGCATTCAGATTATAGCAATTGTGGTCCGGAAGAGAATGTTGCACCCCCCAAACTGAACCAAGTCCCCAATTGCACAGAGTCTAGCTAACTACCCTGTTGTGGTGTAAATGCACCCTCACACCACAATAATCAGTATATGAGTGAGGAGAAGCTGGCACGCCTGATGAGGCACATATTCATTCATACTCCAAAGTCCTACTTTATTCATGCATATTTCCATATGTGGTGTAAAAGCAATGCTTTGTGGTGATTTATTTTTAATCTTCATCAAATATTCAAGTCTTGTTGTGACACGGACTGCAAACACTTCAACTTTTTTCCACATTGTGGGTTTTAATTAAGCCAGAAGGCGAAGTGGAAAAATATTTAAAGGGAAGAAAAGGTAGATTTGGGAATTTTCTTCATTATTTTTGCACAAAGGGCTGTAGGGTATGTGAAACCTTACACAATCAACTTGCTCTGTATAAACAAAACGGTAGGGTTAACTTTTTAATAAAGCAGTGAAATACAAGAGTTTGTTTGAATTGAAAATAAGTAGCCCTGGGTTAACTGGGAAAATAATTGCAGGTTAATCACAGGCTTTGCAAATGGCCTCTTAGCAACCAGAGCTTTTTGCTAAACATTACACAGGTGAGGAATTTGCAGCCTAGCTTTGTAGAAATCCCCAGCTGAAAAGACATGGATAAATGGATTTACTGGCTCTGACAGGAAATGTCAACTTTAAATATTCCATCTTTTCCTCTGTTCTCTTCTTGTAATCTAAAAAAAAAAAAAATTCTTGTACAAAGGGCACTTACAGCAATGCTGATTTAAAATCAATGCAGCAGTCAATGAGGATGCGCTCCTCTGACTGCAGTACCAATGGTGGTGTTATATTAATGTGCAAATGAATGGTGAGAGGACGTTCAAATTAAAAGGGGGAGTAAACTCCCTGATGCAGCAGTTAGCCCACGCTTCAGGACAGAACATGCTTATTGCTGCAACTAAGGTGGTGAGAAGCAGCAGCCGCAAAAAAAAGAGAAAAAAACCAAAGGGGAGCTGCCACTCAAGGAATAAAAGATGTTACACAAGCTAGGGAGATTTAAATGAAAGGAGATGTACAGCCGTTGCCCCAGCATTCAGATTATGCATGGAAAGCATTAACCTGGCTTTTAGTATGCCACAATGGGCCCCTTAGCCTCTGTCAACCCACACACAGCTGAGTCCCAGCGACATCTACTGCTTTGCAGAAACACTAAATTCACACAGGCATACGTTGTTATGAAAACACATTCTCCATCAGACAAGATAATGAATCAGAAATGAGTGATAAAACCTTTCTGAAAGCCCCATATTTAACTTCCATGACATGCATTTGCAATTTTGCCTCAATGATACTACATGGTGTCAAGTAAGAAAAAAAGACATTAATATTCATATAATTGCTTTCTGCCGGGCTGGGAAGATTGTTTTCATTTAATTCCTAGTTTAAAGTAAGTCAACCCTCTAAGACACAGCGGAACATACATGACAGTAAATGTCTGTAGCCATTATTTTCCTTCCCATTAATTTAATCCAGCATTGAAAAATAAATACATTTTTAAAAAGGGACCCTGCCCTGTGGGACATAATTTGCTCTTACATCAAGCTTGGATGGACACAATTGTGACAAGACAGCAGCACAGCTGAACTTCTGGAAGAGTACTGATTGTGTGACCTATGAGAAGAGAAGCCTTAACAATGCATACTTGACAGATGAAAGTAGGGAGCAGACCCTTTGTACATGTCTTTATATGGATATTCAAGCTGTAGATATGAAGGTTTTATGTAAATTCACCCTTTGAAATTACCAAGAAGATACAAGGTATGAACTGTTATATAAGAACTGTTAATCCGTAAACTAAGAGATATTACTTCCAGCTTTGGAGGGATATATTGCACTAAAATATCCCATTTATTGTTATTGTTAACCATGCTAGCAGCTTCGCTCTTAGGATAGTCTATAACTTGGACTGCCAAGGTCCATGCTCTGTCAAATCAGTCTACCGCTTTTGGCCATGATGAAATATATTAACTATTAGATCAATTACAGTATTTTTTCACAGAGATTTGTGATCTCCAAAAGTAGTTCTTTCATTACCATAATGAGTTTGCAATAATAAAAGGTAATGCCAAAGAAGGGGTAGGCCAAAAGGTTCAACTATACAATGAAGCCAAACCTATTACTTTAATTACAAAAGAAAATATGTACAAGTATCCTTACTGTTGTTGCATTAGTGAAGAAGAACTTAGTGGATGGTGTCCAAGTTAGTAATAAACAATTGCGCCTTTTTATAAGATTCATTTTTAAAGTTTCAGTTCGCAAAATGAAAATGATGCCATCCATCCATCCATTTTTTGCTGCACCGCCTCATGCTTTTCCTCTTTGTCAAGACACTCAAGTGGCCTTACTGTCCTCGCATGACAAAATAACTATAGCCTCAATTTCTCACCCACTCTTTCCTCCACTTTCAGTTTCTTCATCATCACAGGCTGTATATTCAGATGCTTCAAAATATATAGAATTCATAAGGTACAACTTATATGCAAAATATCATCTGATCTTCTCTGGGCCACATTCTGCAATACAGATAGGCTATATAATAAATTGAATTGAATTGGGCTTTTTTTAGTTTGAGTTGTATTGAACATGTTTACTTTCTTTGTAAAGTGCCAAGAGGGACCCTTCATAAAGAAATTAATAGATTGTGTTGAGATTGAGTATTTTATCAGAGGGATCTAAAAGGGTTGACTCACTTTTTAAATCCGCCTCAAGTGGTTCTTCAAGATTTTTAATTATTTGTCCATTCAGTGCTGGTTTTATTTTTCAGCTCGGGAAGTTGCTGCTTGGTTTTAAAAGTTTTTCTCAGCTTTTATTTGTTGTTTGGTTGGGGTTAGACATTCAAAATGGTAAGGTCAAGGAATCTAAACTGAACTGAATATTGGACTTTAATATACAAATATACCCCATATCCTTTAAAGTCGGTGCTATATTTTCTTATATAATAGTATATCTTGTATCATATTATAGTATAATCTTGTACTGATGTAACTCCCTTCCCTTGTCATCTATCTTCAACCATGCTGTATGGTGCACATCATTCTGTACAATATTACATATATACTTTAGTCTTTTTCATGTACTGTATGTCAATATTTCCAAATATTATTTGGAAAATATATAATTGTTGTTACTTTTATAATGAAGAGTGATTTGTGTGAGTGTGTGATGATAATTCTATCTCAATCTCCTTTCCCAGGTTTCCTGTATTGGTTATTATCCTTCTATGCAAGGGAACCAGCTGTATTTCTAGTAGTGACTTTAAGGAAACTGGCTCTCCAGGTGAGCCTGGGTACCCATTCTTAAGCACGCTGGTATGAACCCCCTACAATATTGTACTAGTACTCCCTGTTGTGTTATGGCCCCCCTCGAAAACGAGATGTTACATCTCAAGGGGCTATCTATCGAATACATTTCAAAATTGTTTTAAGCGTGGAATGACAATGGAACTAGGCTTTCCATCCAAACACAGGTACCCACTCAAACCACCAATGCTCTTCAATCCATTTTTGCCAGGCTCTCCATGCTCCTTGTACATCTGGTAGGGCCCCCATCCCGCTACTGCTCACTCTATACACCCATGACTGCATACAGAAGAGAACTATATCATGTACTTTGCCAGCAACACCACTGTCATTGGTCAAATTAGGAATTGGATGCATCTGTTGTGCATAGAAAACACTTAACTAAAGTTTTCTCTTTTTTTTTCATCTGTAATTCATTTTACAATCTCGTGTTGTATAATAATAAATTAAATTCAGTTTTGAATCTTGAACGAGTGGGAAGTGAATTTGACCATTAGTGCAACAATCTTACATTTGCAGAATAACATACCTGCATACATATTCATGACCATGACAACATCCTTGCTTAACAGTCACCTGGCAACAATTACCATCAGTTCACTGTTTGTCAATGACATTCAGTGCTTTTTCAATAGTCCTTGCTGCCCTTACAGAATAAGCACACGCTGTCCCAATTACGGCTCTGTGGACAAAAATTATGCTGTAAACCCAACCAGACAGAAATACAGCTGGGAGCTAATTTACCAATGATAAAAAAAATACAAATAAATACAGTCGCCTACTTGTGCCAAGTTGCAGGAAACACAATTACACCCGTCTTCCATCGACTTAAAATTTATGTAACATGAGAATAAATAAGCTTGTTCAGCTTAAATTGCTTTATCGATTATCTCCTTTATTAGCACCTCCCTCAGCTGAGTTCATTACTATGTTGAAATATATACAGTTCATCTTAGGCGTGATTATCTCAGGCAGTAACAGTCCCAATCAAAATGGGATTTGCATGTGCAGCAGGGGGTTTGTGCTGCGATGTGCAGCTGTGCCTGCTCCAATTAATAGGAACTTCTTGTTACCCATATGCCATCCTGCAAATCATAGATTTCCTGCCAGTCTATTTTTATGCTATTTCTAATTGCTGGAGTCATAACTTTTAATGACATAAATGCTAACAACAGAGGCCTTTGTCTGTCACTTAGCAAGGTTGACCTGAGGCCAGCAGCTATTCTTTGTTTACTTTTTTACCTTGATGTGACTTTCAAATAAAACAAGCAATTTTCTTGTTCTTTTCTCTCTTGACAAAGCATTCTGCTTAATGCACAGAAGGTTGGGTTGATACAGTCTTTCGTGCATGTCCAGTCGTTAATGGTAGCTAATTTAAGCCAATCTTAGCAAGATATTTGGCATTTCTCTGACTGTTAACTGACCAGATGAGATTATAGCATTAAGTCTTCCATTAAGTAGTGACTTGTGACCACCTTGCTTCGTGTTCAAAAAATGTTACATTCTGTAGTCTTCAATTGTTTTACATCAAATGAATCTAACACAACATTTAACATTTAGCTTCTTTTTTAAGAAGTTCTAGCGTGCAGTTAAAAGAAATAGTCAGAGGCCCATCTGGATTTTTAAGACACAAGAAATCCCACAGCCTCAAAAGTACTGCAAGTATAAGTTCAGGGAATCAAATCAACATTACAATCAGATAGGAGCTTGTCAAAGCTTGCACTTCTCAAAACGCTGCCTTATCCTTATCAATTTTGAAACCTCCACATTAATCTTAGCCTACATGGGAAGCTGCCAGCATTCACATGAAAACTACTTCTTCCTCTCCCTTTTTTTGCTGAACATGGCAATGCCACCAGACACAGAAGAGCTCATTTGCAGATGTGGTTTAATGCATGTGCATTGATGTGGGGAGCTGTCATCCAGCTGTCTCTGCTTTGCTGTTTTATATAGAACATTCCTCAGCTTGGTGCATAGGCTGTGATGTTCTTAAACACTACACTGTGCATAGTACAACTGATCAAAGGTAGCAAGGAGGACAGATAATAAAATATGGCAGGGGAAAACATGCTTGTAACTCAGGTATGACTACTCTACAGTAAATGTCATTACGTTTAGAGATGAAGCAGTGCGGCTTGGGTTTGTTCTTATTTTGATGATAAATCAGCCATGGATAGGTTTAATTTACATAATATGAAGTCACACTGGAATCCTGCCCACTATGTTTGGCTAATAAAAATTGGTACTAAACCACAACACAAACTAAATGTCACTCATATCTTGTCAAAGGGCTTATAGAATATGATAATCGGGAACTGAACTCCCCGTCATGTGATTAGGTTAGCTAAAGGACATGGTCAAGCCCTGTCAAAGTACTTTGCTCTAAATATAATAATAGCAAAGATTATCTACTTGTCTTTATACAACTCTAAAAACTTTACACCGTCCATTAAAAACATATGCCAGAGGTAAACTACTGCACTAACAAATAAAATGTAATTTTAAAGTATCGATGTGTATGGCTTAGTGACATTTAGTGGCAACATTTTAGATTGCAATCAATTTTATTTCTTTATACCTCACCCACGTATGGGCAAACAGAGCTGTAGAGGAAGATATGTTGCAAAACAGACCTGCCTTTTAACAGGAAGGAAAACCTCTAGCACACTAAGGCCTAATTCCATTTCTCTTTTTTACCCCTACCCCTTCCCCTTCTCCCTTCCCCTTGCCCCCTAAATCGGAGCTACAAGGGGGAGGGCTAAAAGTTAACCCCTAAAACTTAGGACACCCCTTCAACAATCGCATACGTCATCAGTAGTCACCGCTGGCTTTTATGTAAGCAGACGCGACGAGCTGTTGCCAGAAGTCTCGAGAAATCATGCCATCTACAGCTGTGGTGATCTCTCTTGCGTGGGCTATTGGCATATTTTGAAGTTACCAGGATAATGTTAATGTTACATCTGATTTGTGCATATTACTACTGCATATGTTGGACCCCATGAAGCCCTCAATGTACTGAAGAGCAGCAGCGAGGTTGCTGAAGCTTTTATAGATAACGTTATTTCTGTAGATTACGAGGACCGCTTGCTACAGGGCACTGGTAGTGTTCAGCCGGCTAATGTTAATGTTACTGAAGCCTCAATGTAATACTAGCACTACGCTAGTTAGGGATTTTTTTTATGTGCATTTAATGAAGAAAATGACCATTACACATTGAAGCAGCGTTAAACTAAACAATACATCATTTGTCATGCATTTTAAAACGTTATTAATCGAGAAAATACTTGCATTTGTGCATTTCTTTGGACTCGGTTGCAACCATTTTGCCGGGGATTCGCTTGGCATTCTGGGAGATTTTTCATTCCCCTTTGTTTGAAGTGAGCTCCAGAAAGATCTTCTTTTGCCCCTACCCCTCGGTCTTAATGGGAATTGGGACACCCTCCACCTACACGCGAACGCGCAATGCAGAGGAGTAGGGCCAAGGGGTGAAATGGGATTGGGCCTAATACTCAATTTGGTCCTTCAAGGGTCGCAATCCAATGCATTTACTCCTCTGTGTGAGAACTTGGTACACCTCTGTTCCATACTCAACATTCTGTCACAAAAACTCTGAATATGGATACATGTACCTTTACACCCGTAATATTTATACATGGAAAATGAAGAACAAAGAGACATAAATGGAATGAAGTGCTCAATGCATCATAGGGCGACCCCCTTCCAATCTAAGCATATGGCAGCATAAAGAAAAAGTATGGTTTTACACCTAATGTTAAAATTTTAGAGCCTTTAAAGTTGAGCGTAATTTAAAAGGTGGAGAGGATGTCTGCCTCCCAAACCCAAACTGGGAGCTGATTCCATTAGAGAAGGGTCTGATAACCAAAGGCTCTACCTCTAATTCTACTTTTAGGGTGCATTTACTCTAGCCCTGTTTGGTCTGCTTTGAACAAACCTTGGTCATCACTTGCAAGTGAACCCTGGTGCGGTTTGCTTCCAGTATGAAAGCAAACAGACCATCCAGTGAACCAAAGAGAGAAAGTGACATAGTGAGTGTTGTAACACAACAGGCATCTGTTGATATCAATCACCCATTTTTTTTCCCCCAAGCAATTCTACAACAGTCACAGTTACATGTTTTTTCAACCATCAAATAATCAACACTAGCTCTTTAATAGCATATGTAGTGTTATAAACTGATTTGCCACATGACATATTAGTACTATGACTTAGATAATAAGATATATGTTCTTTTTTAAATTTTCTTACATGGAAACTTAATTAATTAATCTTCATGCTGCATTTCAAAATGACTTAGGTAGAACTTGGATAGCTCATCTTTTACGTGCAAGGCACCACATCACTTATCATTGGGGTAGCTCCATGTCCCCAATAAAGTTTTAATGTTACATAAATGCTTCTGTATCTTTTCGTGTACATGAGGTATGAGGGAACATAATTTTTTCATGTTCATTTCACAAAATTTCTCATGCAACCCAGAACCCTCACAGATGTTTTTTGTAAGCTGGGATGAACATGTCTCATTCATTTGCACATCTTCCAGGAAGTCACAGATTCAAAGAGCCTTGATTTTTGCCTCATCAGCTACCAGGCTCTTGCGCCATCTTCAGTGTGTTTGTATGCTTTTCTTTTTTCTTACATGTATTTAAAATGTTCATTCAATCTGCAGCCTGTAGGCTATTATTACATTTATATGGATCTCCATATTTTAACGTCAAGGTTCTTTGCACTGTTGTATTTTCCATGTGGTCCTCATCTATGACATTTTAGGATGAATGCAGTCACTTTGAAGCATTGCCAAAAACTTGATGTCTACAGAGACCCTCATTAGGAATTTCACTGAGGGATCATCATGTGGTGTCTTCTCTGACAAATCTAGACTCTAGAGAAGAGGAAGGATGACTCCCATCCTCCTTCCTCTTCCCCATACACACAGATATTCTTCATGCAAGCACTATGTTGAGGTCGAGTTTTGTCTACAGACTTTCTTGTAATGATATGAGTATTTCTGATTTTGTGTCATGTATTTTTGGTTTCCTGTTTTATTTTGTAGTTTCCTCCCCTGTGGTTTTGGTTCAGTTCTGTCAAT
>JBBBVU010000026.1:12748825-12762713 GCA_037177055.1 Atherinosoma microstoma
TTCCTCATTTGTCCCTCAGTGTATTTATTCTCCCTTGGTTTTCAGTTCCCTCGTCAGTTCATCCTGTTGGTTTCCCCTGTCATGCTTCTGCTTAGTTTCCTGTTGTTTTTCCTGTAGCTTGGTTTCTGTATTTTATTACTTTAGATTAAACTGTCATCGCAGCATTTCCTCTGCCTCCTGTTGCTCCATCCTGCATTTGGGTCCATTTTTAATTCTTTCTAATTGGCCTATTTGACATAAAAATGTCTTTATAATTACACAAACCTGTAATATTACGGGAAGGTTTATTTTTTTATTTTTTTTTTTAAACCATGATCCCATTCTTTAATAACTTTTGGATAAAGTGGATAAAAGCAGATCTTTGGACTTTAATGGAGCTAACTTAACACCCAGCTGGGAAAAAAAGTTGACCTTTTCTGTATGAATTAAAGCAAATTGTCTTTTCTTAAATGTCCTTGGCTATTTCACAATTTTATGGCAGACTGTAGAGTGAAATGCTGTGTAATCAACAAAATGCTAATCTACAAGTAGCCCTAGTACATAAAAGAATGTTGTTACAAGCCCACTAGTGCTAGCAATTGCTACTGCTAGCGTATTAGATTAGCACAAGCAGTGTTTTTACAACAATATTCTGTCGTCTTTTTTTGTCCGGTTGCTGGCTAATAATTGTCAAATCTTGTGGAAACGGAAAGAGATGAAGAAAGAAATAATAAAAAAATGAAAATAGACCTGACCAAGAGTAATTGAATTGCACTGCTAGCAAGATCTGCTCATTAACAAGCCAGCATCATACTGAAATCTGAACCTTAGCAAAATCAAACCACATTCTTTTTTCCTGATTTGTTAAATGAGTAATTATACTTCATAAAACATTCAATGTTATGTTCATTTGCTAATGTGCCATTGAGTGGATTTTCTTTCGAATAAAGATGTTTTAACATTAAAAGTAATTGATTTTTAGAGGATGATTCTACATTTTGATCATGGAAATACTCCTGAATTTAAGATTCAGCTCCACGCATACAAAACACAGCTTCATAGAACCCAAGAATACAATAATATGGCATATGTAACCTCTCAAAACAGTTTCATCATGAAATGCAAGTTGAATGGGTTTACATTACTTGAGTAGCTTGTTACTCTATGTTGTCAAGGAGTCATCCTAACATACCCATTACCATTATGTAGAAATTGCATTTCATTTTTGGCAAATTTATAAATTTATTGGTTATTATTCATCTTTTGATTGCATTAAACTGACATACCAAATCATTATGGTTACTTCACACACACATAAAACAATGTATAGTGATAACATATGATGTAACTTGATGTTATTGATATGTTGTTTCATTAGAACAGAAATTCATAAACCTCAACTAAGCAGATTGGTCGCCTAAATCTAAACAAACCACACAATAATGGAATAAAAATAAATTAAAACTCTTTGTTTGGTAAGAGAAAATGTTTAGGCATCAACATTTTGAAATTTTAGTGCTATAATTGGTCATCTCAAGAGAAGGTATCATGTAGAATTTTGCTGTGTTAGCAAGCCAGTGTTTCCATGGTAACATTAGGAAAAGAGTAGACACTGTGGCCAAGAAGCATTTGATCCATGCCACCCACTTTTTAGCACAGTCCAGATGCAAGTAGTCAAAGCTGTTTTTCTGGAGCCATCATAGCCCAATCTGTAGGCTGAACAAAGAATAATTAGACATGGGTAACATAATTTGTCTGGATGTGCTGCCTAAGTTTAGAACAAACACTTTATTAACAGATTGCAATGCAATATTGCACCACCAAACATTCCCATATTAGTTTTTGACATTTCCCTGAGTGATATTGCATTTTCTTTCAAAAGTCTTGTAAAGAAAGTTTACTCTCAAGTAAATACTTTCTTGGATAAACATGGTATTTTAGAGGTTTTCCAGTCTGGTTTGAAGTGGTTTTCCACAATTTTTTATTTATATATCTTTTACTTATTCTGGTGATTGTTGGTCTTGTGCTTTTAGATTTGACAGAATTTGACACAATAACTTAATTTCTCGCTCAGTGTCGGCATTAAGGATGCACTACTGTAGTGGTTCATATTTAATGGAGCAAACTTTCTATCTTGATTTGGGAGACTGTTTCCTCCTCTGCTTGTCTTCATTGTGGTGTCCCTCAGGGCTCAGTTTTAGGCCCCCTACTGTTTTCTTTGTACATCCTCCCACTTGGATTTATTTTTAGGATAAAAAGCATTGATTTCCTCTGTTATGGAGATGACTACAAAATCTATATTCAATAAAGACAGACTGAAATTCAGTGAAATTGTTTTTCCAATGTCTTGATGATGTGAAGGCCTGACTGTCAATTTAAAATTCAATGATACTAAGACAGAGGTAGCTCCAGTGTGACCCCAAATATATAGGTTCTGTATTTCAGTATATTGAGCCAACCATTATTAACCTGGAGGCCATAGTGAATGCTGATCTCAAGATTGACAAGAAGATTAAGGCAGTTGTTAAATTGAGATTTTTTTCCAGCTGAAGCAGCTAGCTAAATAAAACCTTTTCTTTTGAGGGATGAAATTGAAATGGTAATCCACACATTTGTTTGCACCTGATTGGATTACTGTCATGCACTACACAGGGGTTAGTACAGTATATCCCCCATTGACAATCTCTACAAAGTGTGAAATGCTGCTGCGCATCTAACTGTAACCAGAAAATATGAGCACATTTCCCCTATTTTAGCCTCTTTTCACTGGTTGCCAGTTCTTTTTAGGACTCATTTTAAAACTATTTTAAATGCTTTCAAGTTCCTTTTAATGGGCTTTGTTCCATCCTACCTTTCTGAGTTTATACAACCTTATTCTCCAACTCACTCTCTCAGGTCAGCTGACTAGCTGCTCCTGAGGGTACCTAAAACCAAGAAGAGGCTCATAGGGGTTTGTGCTGTCTTTTGCATCAACTAAATTGTGGAATGAACTTGCCCTCCACGTTAGACAGGCCTCTACATTGTTGGATTTTGAAATGGCTCCTTTAAAATCCTCTAAAATCTTTTCCATTTGGCTTTAAATACCTTGTAAGGTGTTGATCTTAGTTATTACCTCTGTCTTGGTGGGGGTCATGTATTTGGAGGGGTTGGTTTGTCTGTCTGTCTGCAACATATCTCAAAAAGTCATGTGCTGATTTTAATTAAAAGTTCAGGAGATGTCAGAGATGGGATAAGGAACAGGTGATTAGATTTTGGGGGTGATTGGGATTAGCGCCTGGATCCAAGAATTTTTTGAAAGGATTCTATAATATGGGGAGATGGGAATTATTTAGCCTTTAGAGCTTCTAACTGAAAAATAATGCCCACAATCATTGGCAAAAGATTTTTTTTAATTCAATGGCTTTGCAAATGTCTGCGCTCTGAGGGATTCTAGGTTATCTGTTTTTAATTGTTTTATTTGATTTTGTGTTTGTGATGCAGGACTGTTTTTTGATAGTGTTTTATCTTTTTTACTTTATTTTGTCATATCTCTGCTTTTATACCTATTAGTTTCTGTTTAGCACCAGTATGGCTGTTTTGAAGGGCTTTACTAAGGAAACTGGATTGGATTGGATATTGTATGTTAAACCTGCAGCAACCTGCAGTGGTAAAACCACAGAGCTGTATCTCTCTAAATAGCAAATGGAAGTCCATGCAACCACTCAATGCTACTGTCCAGACGTCCTTGTGCTTACACTAGTTGTCTGCCCGCTGTTTAAAACGGTGTTAGTGTTTAGTGCCGGGGTCTTGTTCTCGTCAGTCTGAATTATTGATATTTGAAAATGAAGCTTCTCTAAACTGTGGTAAAACTCTACACTCTGCTAGACTAGCTTTAGCCAACACTTGTCAAGAGTCATGTGGAATTTATAGGTCTATGTCTGTGGGCTTACATCACAGAAAGAAACACTATAAAGTGCTCCTTTTTAATTGTTAAGGTAGGCTTGAATATTGCAAATCTGCGTGAGAAAAATTCCTCCTTTATCTCATCAGATAATAAACCAACTTTGACAACATTTCCGGTTTAACAACTTCAGGGATTCATTTGAATCCTTTCATGCCTCATATCTACTACTATAGACACCAATTTTAAAAACTGTTTTCTAGCATATGCATGAGTGATATTTGCAAATTTACTACTTCCGTGTATATTAGTGAGTCATTCAATACACTGCCACTCACTGTATAATATATGCATACATAGTAATTACCAAGTTTACCTCAGTGATAAACACAAGAAGAATGTTGTACAGGTCTATTTATATAGAATAGATATATGCAGAAAATATGATACTCTTTTATTGTTATTTTAACATAAGAGCTACAAATAGATCAAATAAATATAAAGTAAAATAATATCAATTTAAAAAGCTGCTTTCTGCATGTTGTAGAAGTCAAAAATGTGGTTCTTCAGAGGATTAAAGGACTACCATGAGAAACATTCTTGAGTAAATCATGATTTGTTTTCCACCACAATGAGAAAAAACAAAATGGTATTGCATTTGGATGCTGTATATGATGTGCACATGACGTTATACCAAAGAAAACACTTTTGTAAATGCTATTAGCCTAATTGCAATTCTATGTTTTATGTAGTTTCTTAAAACGTGTGAAGATATTACTTCAAAGGAATAAAGATGACTTGTATACCATCAAAGATACTCGGTATGATGAAATGTATCAGATCTATGTTATCACATTTCCTTTTATCTTTAAGACACGGCTTATTTGTTCTCCTTCACATTCAAAGTATGTAAGAATGTCTTCTTTGCTGACCTGCCTTGACCACGGAACCTTCTGTAAAGGATGCAAACTTGATTTGAACAAATAAAAGGAGGCCTCCAGGTATTCACCATCTGATTATTTCATTTGCTCCGTCTAACGTTTAGATTTCAGGCTGTCCTGCTTCAGTTTGGGGAACTCCTAATGAAATTATTTTTTTTCCAAAATTCCCAAGCCAAGCTGACTAATTTGGACTCATGGTCACTGTCTTACAAAGGCATTTACACAACTATGTCAATTAGTATGACGAGTTATATGATTTAAAATTGTCTTGCAGGAGTGAATCGAGGTTAGGTTTTGTAAATGTTTTTTCCACTCTGATGGAAAAGCCACACCATCAAAAACATCAGAAATGTGTGGGATTTAAAAAAAGCTTCATGTAACAATGACAAGAGCTGGTTTCATTTTTCATGTTTTCAGTCTGGAACAGAAAAGTTTATCCAATGTCATCCAAGCCTTTCAAGTCCAACTCTCCTTTTTGTCTTCTTTTTATAGCAGTCCAACACAGGCCTGTGCTGCTGCTGCTTGGTCTAGTAGAACTAATAAGAACCAATGAAGACTCGCTCTACTTCACAGTGGTCTGTGTACCTCAGAAAAGCCAAGACTCTCATTGTTAGTAACTCCAGCCCCTTCAATACATGGAAAGCAATTTTAACTTTGAGTGTCACAAATCTTGGGAAATTTGAGGTGCAGTTATACTCATGTGCAATAGAATATCCTCTTTTAAATAAATGGTTTTCCCACATCAGTGCATAGTAAAGATATTAACAGGTCCATAACCACGTCTTAAAATCAGGCACATACAAAAAGATGGTAAGCAGCAGCCAGGTCCTGCTGATCCGATTCAGCTGATGATTTGATCCCAAGCAAGTGTGAGCATGTCTGTAAAAAGCATAACCTTTGGCAGGGAATTCATTGAAAGAGAGGAAAGACAATGAAGCAATTGTTGCTGCCCATAAATTTGGGAATGATTATAAGACTACTTTCAAAACAAATTGAAGTCCGTCATTCTACAATGAGTGACAGACATGCAAAGCTGCCAACCTATCCAGTTGAAGGTATTTCAGCAAATTCCCACCAAGGTCAGACTGAAAAATGTTCAGAGAAACTGCAAAAAAAACAAAAACCCTCATAAAACAAGACTCCACAGTAACTTATATCTAACTTCAAAGAGCCAAGCAATCCTAAGGTCCTACATTCATCTAATTATTGTAAATACTTCCATCCAAAACTAGTTTAATCCAGAATCCAACTCCAGTCTAACAAACAGTCCTTTGTCTAATAACCAGAAAAGCTCAGAATCATAAAAGGCTTAGGGGACATTCACACCAGGACCAAACGGCATGAACAATATTGCATTCTTATAAAAAAAACAAAAAAACTGCTCACTAGGGGGCAATAGTCCTCAAAACAACCACTGTTCAATAATGAAAAAGCAGGAACAAGAACAAAACTGGGCTGCCAGGGACAAAAGAGGAAATCTTTCTTCTTCTCTCTGCCGGCTCCTTCACCACAAGTAAACAGAAAACAATGGAGCCACACTATGCTTACAATGGTTACCCTATGTCTGTCCACAGGACATTTTCCAATTTTTTTCCATTGTTGTTTTGACCTTGGCTTCTTCAAATACACAGTGTTGGCTTAATTTTTCCTCCTACCTTAATAATACTCTATCACTTCCTTCTTTTTCTTGATGATTTATCGCGGTTGGCATATGTCACTTCCTTTTTGGTCCACTGGATAGACAGTTTGCAAATGAACCAAGACAGCTGGCTTTCAAGGGGGACAAGAGTCCATTCTTTTGGTCCAGAATCTGCTTCTTTGGTCGGCATCAGAGTGCGGTTGGTGTTAACATGGTGGCAAATGAATCGTACTATCCATGGAAGCGGACCACGGTCCATTTAAACTGCACCAAACAGATGCAGTGTGAACGCACCGTTAATCACAAGGCAAGGGAAGGCAGCCTCAGAAACCCAGGGATGGAAACAGATCATACACAAACAGAAGGCTGGATACATGCAGGAAATTAACACATGGTGAAAGGAATCGGTAATTACAGTTGAGCCTGAGTGAGATGCTTTCAAAGGAGGCTCAGAATGCCAAAGCCCAAGACCATGACACATGGCAGCTCAGCTAAGTTGCATTAGAACAAACTATAAGATTTTAGAACAATGTCCTTTGGACAAATGGAACCAAGATGGAGATGTTTGGTCATAAAACACACCACCGCTTTTGGAGAAAACAGTGTATCAACACCTCATACAAACTATCAGGCATGGTGGTAGAGAAGTGATTATATGGGCTTAGTTTCCAGCAAAAGGACATGGATACCTTACAGTCAATGAGTGGACTGTAACAGTCCAACAGTAAGGTTTAAATACAGTAAGGGAAATTACTGACCAATATTTCCAATTTTTTTATCCATTTCCAAAGCAATCATTCAGAAATGACCAATTAAAAATTAAACGGAGGAAATGGAAAATTAAAATTTTATGCCTATTTTTCTTGGTTTCCATTTGGACAGTGTAAATTGATCAACGCACTATAAAGTATTTCGTATACCAAGAGTCAAATGTGTGGAGATTTGTCCAAAACCTAAGCTTGGCATAAATTGGGTTGTGGAATAGAACAATGATTCCAAACAAACCAGTGCTTTGCAGAGATAAAAAACAAGTAGAAAGACTCAAAAAGGAAATAATCAGGGTGTTGCCATGGCCAGACATCAGATTAATTGAAATCTTATGATAGGACCTTAACAGAGCTGCGCATAAAAAAAATGCCCACAAACCTTAATAAACCAGAGCACTGTTGTAAAAAAGAGTGGGCCAAAAAAAAAAAACACAAGCAAGTGAGAAACTGATGTCAAAGAGGAAACAATTGCTTTTGATTATTGCTGCTAAATATGGTTCTGCAAGCTGATGATGATAAAAAGTGATGCTGGTTTCTTTACCACCGTTAATGGTGCTCAAATAAACTCATATGTGCTTCATTAGAAGGCTAGAGTACAAACAATCTGGGTCCCCAAGGCATTGGTAACCACTGTTATAGAAGTAATATAACAAAGCCTCAGCAGCCATATTGGACAGCCTCAGCCTTTGGGCAAGAACAGCTGTTACTAACAAATCATCATAATTTAGCATGGATTTAGGCCAGACAGAGAGAACGCAGAGCCACAGTTTAGTGGTGTCAATCAATCAGCATGATCAGACTGTGCAACTGTGCCTAAATTCACCAATATTAACACTAAAAGTCTGGTTGCATCTGTTTTTACCCTGCTTGTTTATATTTAGACACTATTTGAGGACAGCCAATCCAACACGGCTCCTCCATATTTGTGCCAGATGTGTTGTCTTGCGGCTTCCTGTTTTCGTCTGATCTACATTCTTTTTCATCGTGTTTTCCCAAAGTTACTTTAATCCCTGCTTTCCTCTGATAGTGCTTTCTGTCGTGTCTTTTCTCAGCTGAAATCTTCCCACCATTCGTGTTCTTCATCGCAACAGCAATCTGTTATTTTGTCCTTCATGTAGACTTGACTTAAGTCCAACAACAAGCAGATAAATTATTATGATCAGGATCTCAGTTCTTATATCTTAACTATGCAGGAATAGATAAGCATTAGAGATGTCATCATGTGTAATCTAAAGAAATTTTTTTTTTTTTTCATTTTGCTCCCAAAGTCACCCCATCTGTGTATGGACTATTGAATTCACTAAAAATGTTATTCTTTTTAAGAGAAGGCATTTCAGAGACTTTGCAATCATAGACTGCGAAACATTTGTGACACAAAGCAGATAAGCACCATGCTGGGACATTTTGAAGTTTTTCAGTCAAATGTCACAATATGAATCATGCATTTAGAAGTCATTTACTTCCTTTTTTGTCAATTACAGGCACAACGAGTGCCTCTCTTTCAGGATTTTCTCCACACTTCAAGGGTTTTTTTGGTACCTGGCTGGCTTATCTTTCATGGTGTTACAAAAATACACATATTGAAACTGCCAAAATAGAGCACAGACATCACTAAGTTACAGATATAATTCCTGAAAGCAGGCAAAGTGCATTTTTCTGCCTCCCTCTCAGTCCACTCAACTCCTGTGAGGGCACCAGTGAATAATCACCAGCTTCAATCTATAATATGTTTTTACAGCTCTCTCAGATGCAAGTGCTTTCTGCAAAGATGACAGTGCTGTCATTTGCAGGGTGAGCGTGGTCATTCACTAGTTTGATGAACAAGAAAACCGTATCAAACAAAGGCCACAGCTGTCTAAACTGCCAGATCTACACCAAGTTGAACACTCCAGAGAAATGACTTGCCTATTTATCTCAGTCGCACCCAGCCTCTTGTGTATAAAATTACTTACAGTCTCTCATGAGGGCTGCTCATTACAACCGCAGTCACGGTTAATCAGAGCAGTTGGGGACCAAATGCCTTGCTACATGGCACTTGGAGGGAAAAAAACAACCTTTTAATTTGGTGCCAGCTGGATTTAGGTCTGAAAATATTTTGATGCCAACTCATTTTTTGCCAAAATATACTCAAGTTAAAGTGATATAACGAATAAGGGCTTAAAGAGCAGGGTTTTAACATTAATTTGGGAGAATCCGCATCAAGTTGGACACACACCAAATTGAAGAAGACATTTAGGAACTACAGCTCTTTTAGATGTAATTTAACAAGTATCTCAAAAAGCAGTTTCACGATTCATATTTTCCTCACGAGTTCAGCAAAGAAAATGTTTACAGTTGAATGTAATTGTATCATTGTGGTCATGTTTTCCACAGCGTTGGTTTGTCTGTTTGTTAGCAACATAACTCAAGTGATTAGATTTTGGGGAATCCTAGACATTTTTAAAGGATTCTTTACAATGCGGAGATAGGGATACTTTTGCCATTAGAGCTCCTGATAATGCCCACAATCATTAGCAAAAAAAATAAAAATACAATGGCTTGACAGAGGTCTGCACTGTCTGAGTGCTTCTGGTTGCCATCTAAAAACTACTACACCCACAAAAAATGGTCAGAGAAGCTTTGAAACAGGTTCTCCTTAGCCTGTGAAATCAAAGGAAATGTATGAGAAAGGCAGAGGAAACATGAGAAGTGGCCGAATTAACAGTTTGGGGTATCCTGAGAAAAACCAGAAGACATGGAGAGTTCCACAACATGAAACTGCCAACAAGTTAACAGTGGTAGATGATTGTGGAAACATATCTAAGGAACAACATCCAGCCAAGTAAAGAACACTCTCCCAAAAGGTTAGCATATCATAGTCCAAGTCTACAACTAAATCAGCCTGATTTAAAGTGAACGTGACATGAATTGGCATTATACAAACACAATTATAATAAATTGGACTGAATTAGTTTAAATTTTATGGTATTATGTTGGTCTTGTTTACAGTGATTTTTAAAGTGACATGAGATGATTGTTTTTTTGTGAATATATGAATCAGATCAAATCAATTTTATAACCATTGAAAGAACTCTTTGCAACAAGAAATGATTTACCACAAGCTTTGAAATTAAATTAAAGATCAAGGTTGACTTTCCAAAACAACATGTTAAAAAAGCTGGACTACTGGTGAAACAATATTCTTTCAACAGATGAAACTAAGATCAACATCTATCAGAATAATCAGTAAAAAAAAAAAAAAAGTTGGAAGACAAAAGCTTGAAATGATTCGTAATCTGAAGCATAAAACATTTGACAATCACTGAAGGGAACATGATGCCAGATGCATACAACATTTCCAATGAAAATAGTATTTTATTGATGGTGTGACAGAAGTAAGAAGCAACCAGATGAATTCTGTAATGAACAGGAATATATTGTCTGCTCAGGTTCAGCCAAATGCAGTAAAGTGTATCACAGAACACATCGACAATGACGCAAAACCTACTTCAAATGCAACCAAGCAGCTTTTGAAGGTAAAGAAGTGGAATCCTCTGCAATCAATCACTTGAGCTCATTGTGGTTGAGCTACCCTTTTGCTCACTGGAGACAAAAAAAAGGCAGAAAATCCTATAACTAACATCTGAAGATGGCAGCATGGTCATGGTTAAGTTGGCACTTTCTACAGGTTCTTGTTCAGATTCATACCTGTCCAGGCATGCTTTCCAACCATTGCAGATGGACTTAGGTGCAGTCCTTCACATATGACATAATACGTATGTCATATGCTGAAATTTCACGCACTCAAAAATCCATAATAATACTTTTAATGGGTCCTGGGTCTGCCCTGGAGTCTGTTCTCAGAAGGACATGCCAGGGATACCCTTGAGGGAAGATGACCAGAAGGAATCCCTACCAAATACCAGAATCACCTCAGCTGATTCCTTTCGATTCAGAGAAGCAGCAGGCTGTACCCCAAGATTCTTACCTGATCTCTAAGCCTGAACCCAACCACCCTCAAAAGGAGACTTATTTCAGCTACTTCACCCAGGACCCACTGGAGGGAGCATCTATCGATCCTGGCCTTGGAGTAGAGACCCAGATAGCAGAAACATTTGGGCCTAATCTGGGCTACTTTTGGCATCTATGGCTTAGTTACCGCACTGGTAAGTGTTGTGTTCACCAGATGTGGCCCAGGATCCAGTGGGACATGGGTTTGGGAAGTGTCTTGAGGGACATGTGGTCCATATGTCAGCTGTTAGCTTGGATATGGATGACAGGAAGTGTTATGTGGTCAAAATTTACTTGCGGGCCACATGTGGTTGTCATGTGGCGGAGTTTTGGCAGCCACTCTCATATTGCATCAGTGCTGCAAGTCAAGACAGAATATGGGCCAAACAAAACTGCAGAAGTGGGTCATATTTGGGCTGAATATTTTTTGTTATCTGAGGAGGAATGTCTGGGTCTCTTTCCCTAACTTGTTGCCTCTGCAACTCAACTTCCGATAAGTGGTAGAAAATTGATGGATGGATAAATCCACTATTACTTCTGTGTTTTCCACAGCAAAGCTAGAGCACCAACGATAGCACACCAACACAACCAAGAGTGGCCCACATCTCATATTGTTCAAAATATTTATGAAACTGCCCTCAAGTGGCAGCAGAATGAAGTATGTTAGCAGAGCTGTGGCAGAGCCATGTCCAAGCCCTAAAGCCTGGCAAAAAAACACAAAGTAGGAAACCCATAGCTAGTTATAGTTCATTTATGGTAAAATTAGGTCTATAATAAATCATGGGCGGGGATCAACGCAAACAATAAAGGTCTCAATATCAAGCACATGTTGGTAATTCAGTTGATCACTCCAATAAGTACTATTAAGCTAATTTTCTTTAGCTCCAGAGTACCTGGAGAGAACCCACGCCTTCATGGGGAGAACATGCAAACTCTGCAAAGGCCACCGTTTGAACCCCTCTCCAGCCGTGCCAACCAGTGACCTTCTTGCTGTGAGGCTGCGGTGCTAAGCACCACAACCCTGTGCAGCCTTACTATTAAGCTTACATTGAAATAAATGGGGATCAAAATTCAGAAAACTTCCCAAATCTATGAAATAGGCTATCATACTAATGAAATCTAAACTTCAGCGAAATGTGTTTTGTACTTTGTTGAGACAGGGTTGTTACTTGAAACCACCATTGCAGGTCAGCTCAGGCTACACCTAATGTTTTGGAAACCACAGCACTATCTAAGGCCAGAACCTCTAAAAGTTTTAAACAATGTGAAATCACGATCAATTAAGGAGAAGGTTGATAGGTGAGAAGAGTGGCTATGCCCTTTTCTCAGGCACACAATGCAGATTAAAGGTGGGGCGGGGTGATCTGGGGATTTGTTACTGCACCAGGGGCCATTTAATCATATCGTTCATAATAGAAGCCTCATTTAGTTGCCCCAGGCATTATCTGGGCTGTGTTGCCTTAGAACAATAACGCGTGAGCAAGGAGCTCCCTATGAAGGTGACATTTGGTGAAAAAGGTTGCTGCAATGCCACCACAGACTTTGATAAATTATTTTTCATCAGCCAGCAGCACACTCTGCACCTGTGCATGGGTCTAATGAAAGAAGAGAAGGCACTGTTGTGTATGACCAAACTCTTTGTGCGTGCCTGTGTCCGTGAATGTGCGTTCAAGCCAGTATTGTATAACCCGAGGGATTCTGTGTTGTCCTTACGGCCCCCTGCAAATGAGAAGAAGTTATTGAGTCAGCATGGGAAACAAAGGAAACAAACATGAAATATGAGAGAAGAAAATAAACAAAGAAGATAGCCTTTAATCATATAATCCCTTTATATTTACCTCTGCCTATTATATTTGCATCTGAGATACAATTTATAAGGGGAAGCTTTTTATAATCCAAAACAGCCCTGAAGTGCATAATGTGTTAGAATATGTCCCATGCATTGTAATAGTCCTTTGACTACAAAGGAAGCTGCATGTGTCCTAAAATTGGGGAAAAATCCAACAAGGCAATCACTGTCTCTTAAAGCTGTCAGCGCTCAAGGCATCCACCCATCAACTGAACCCCCGCTATGTTCTGAGCTGCAGGCATTTATTTTCTCAGAGCATTTTTTTTTTTTTACTTACACAGTCCTTCTTGAAAAGGATGTTTGTGTGCCTGTGTGCATACCTCACTGAGGCATTAAATGACAAGCTGGCAGCATCAGAACAGATTTGATCGTGCGCTGGAGGGACAGTGTTGAGTGTGTCAGAATGTGCTGATGCTAAGCTTGAATCATCAAGGTACTGCAGAAAGAAATGAAGGGGGCTGGCGTGTGTGCTGCCTCTGGGTTGGAGCTTTAGTTTTTGCGAGAGAAACCTATCTATGCAAAGCTTCTCCCACAAGGCACAATTCTCTTTTTCTGCTGCTTTGTAAATGCTGAGCTAGACTGAATTTTGTTGAATCATGATACAAATCCATAGGATTATACTGCCAATTGTATTTGTTTCAATAATAATTAACAGTTGAACATTTATTATTATTTTATGTCCATGAACACTGAGAAATAGTAATGCATTTTACATGAATTCAGGTCTGCAGAAACCCTCAATTTTCTATCTATTCCACTTATACGATATGAGTAAATGTCGAAATGGCAGGAAAGGAGGAGGAGAAGCTGCCTTATTTAAAGATTTGTTCCAGTGTAAAGAGA
>JBBBVU010000026.1:12762813-12778922 GCA_037177055.1 Atherinosoma microstoma
TATGTAAAGCACTTTGAATTGTCTTGAACCTGAAAATGTGCTATACAAATAAACTTGCCTTGCCTTGCCTTGCCTTATACACATACATTTCCTTCAGAGATTAAGTGTTTTTTTTTATATAGTTTCATTCAAATCCCCCACTATGTAATATTCACTATGTAGGAGACTTACAAGATAAAAGTGGGAGGCAACATTTCAGAGACATGAATTCTGTAAGGTTTCATCATTATGTGAGACTGCTCACTGTCACTATACACACATGCCAGTAAGATAGGTAGATGCCAAATCTGAACAATACAAGTTCTCTGTTTTCGGGCCTATCACGATTAACATATCTCCATATAACTGATCAAGCTAACGGCCAGTTTGATCCAAATTGAAAATATTGATCAAACATCAATATAGCAACCATTTGACAACCAAAATTTCTTGTTTTACTTTGAGGAAAAGGACAATACCCAGATGTGTGTTGATAAAGTCAGACTGTAGTATCGCCATCCATCCATGTTCTACTGCTTATCTGTTATCAGGTCATGGGGGCTGCAGCTTGAGTAGGGAAGCCCAGACTTCCCTCTCACTGGCCAATTCTTCCAGCTTGTCCAAGGGGATCTCAGCCTTATTGGGTCTTTCCCAGGCCCTTGTCCTGGTGGGATGTAATCGGGACACCACACAAAGTATGCATCCTTACCAGATGTCCAAGTCAACTCGCCTGGGTTCTCTCTATCCAGAGGAGCAGTGGAACTACATTCCAGGAAGACCAAGATTCTTACCCTATCTCTATGGGAGAGCCCACCCTGTTGAGGAAACATTCCCTGTTATTTCGGTCACTACCCACCGCTTGAGACTATAGGTGAAGGTAGGAACATAGATCGACCAGTAAGTTCAGAGCATCGGCATTTTCAGCACGACAGACCTGTGCATCATTACAGATGCCACATGGAACAGCCTGCTGATTTTTCACTCCGTTCTTCCAACACTCCTGAACAAGACCCAAATATAATTGAACACCTTCACTTGGGGCAGGACCTCAGTCCCAACCTGGAGAGGGTACTCCACCCTTTTATGCTGATTTCCCTCTGTGAATTGTCATCTTACTGTGGTAGAGGGGTTTGAGTACCTACATGAACCTGAGCATTAGCCTAGAGTCTCCAACACAAAGGGATTTCAGAGGATGGATCAGACTAAGAGCACAAGAATGCATTAGATACCTTGCCTGGAACAGGGAAACCAGGCCACCCTCCTGGAGCCATTTATTTACTCCAGGAGAGCTTGGTGACATGTACCTGATGGTTAAGATTTGGCACCTAAGGCTTGGTCAGACCCAGCCTGAAAAAGCTACAGGTTGCTATCTCCAGGTGAGCTCACCACCTGCAATGAGAAAAATCGAGCTTGAGTGCACTTTGAACTAAGTGGTGGTCAAAGGAAGGGATCTTGGAGTCCAATCCTCATCTACAGAAGCTGGTACTATTTTTGTGAAAAGAACAGATTAGAATTTCATTTTATTAAATAAAAAAATTATTATTATTTATTGTGATTTGATGAATGGATGAGATTGTGTTTGAATCAGCATTTATCATTTCATATTGATCGCCAACTGAATTGAAATCACAAAATTTGTGGTATTGGCAAAAATTGAAATTTCATCCAAGACCAATACAATCTTGAATCCACCAAATGAAAGTAAGTCTTTTTTTCCCTGTACGGAATCTAGAAGAAAAATATTTAGCTGATCTACTTAACAGTGAGTTGCCAGCCAAGTTTTTGTTGTTGTTGTTGTTCCTGTTGTTTTTTGCAGCTGGGCATGTAGTGTAATCAAAATAATAAATTTGGCCCATTCAACTACTACTATGAGTGGACATAAACCAAAAATATAAGTTTAAGTTTGGTAGAGCTCCCTTCATTTATTTCCATTAGCCCTCCATAGCCCACAGAAAACCTTTGCAAGAGTATCTGTAATCAAACTTTTATTTCTATTATATCATTATTAGTTACTGTAAGTAACTACAGTATGCAGCGTGTGTGTATAGTACAGCAACAGAGTACCACATATGCATGAATCGCTATGCAACAAATTACTTTCCTTCTGGCATATATTTGACATACACAAAATGTCTCTATCATGCCTCGTAACTGCATACTCAATGCAACGGCCAAATTAGTCTTCTGGTCCCCTAGCAACAGAATCCTCTGGGAGGAAGTTATGAGCAGATGCTAGGAAGTGAAGTTCACATTTAGTTTCTGGGATGTTGATTCCTTTTGTCCAATCTTCTTACAAGTCCTATACATAACATATTCACTGGATATTTCTTTGAAATATGCATAAGCATGGTGCTTAAAACAACCGAAAGGATATTAATTATGAATAATGGTGGCCGTTGTTTCGTCCAGTGTCTCCTGAACAGTTGGCAGCTGTGTAATAGGGTTGTCATTCTGTGTCTTGTTTTTTTTTTTAGATAACCTCAGAGAAAAAGCAGAGGGATGCCTGGATGACAGCTTTCGAGTTAGATTTCCAAGCGATTTCTTTTTTTTTCCATCCACTTTTCTATAGAAATGTTGAACAAGCAGGTGGAAAACACCATTTTAAATCTAATATCTTGCTGCACTGACATAAAACCATTCTCAAGTAGTTATATTTCACTCTATAGAGGAGTCTTTTTTTTTATTCATTCAAACAAGTTATTCATAAGCTCTGGCCAATTATAGAGCGAACCTATAAGGTACACATTTCATAAACATAGAAATGGAAATGTGTGAAACCACAGATTGTAAGCCATACAGAATGAGATCTTGTCCTTAAATAAACAACAACCTAGGTGGAAAACAAATCTCCTAGATGGTGCCGTGTCACTAAAAATGTCAGTATAGACCTCTGCATCAATGGCACCTTCACACGTGTACAGTATACCACACTACTAAGAAAATAAATAAATAAAGGGGGCATTTAAACAACACCAAATATTCCAGTTGAAAAGCTTTATTCATTAGATAATAGAATGTGTCAAGAACAAAATAACATAATGATCAATGGAAATTTAAATTATTTACCAATGGAGGTCTGGAGTCAGAATCCTACTCAAAAAGTTCCTGCCATAATACGGCTTTAGGTACATTTCTGGATGCGCTGATGGACTGTGTTGAGTGGAAAAAGGGTTTCTAAAATATTCGTAAGCATATGTAGCTATACTGATCATTATGGAATTATGGGTTCTCATGAAGTTGCACCTGGAGGCTCAAAAGTACCATTCCTATCAGATAAGGTTCATTAATATTGACTTTAAAGAGGCTGACTACAGGACAGTGTTGGTATTGTTTGTGTATTACTGATACCTGAACAATTTTAAATGTCACTGATGTATAAAATGGTGCTTCAACCTATATTTAGAATAAGTATTAATATGTTAAAGAGTAACCTTTCTTTTTCTCTTTACGGTAAATAGTGATGTCAAACTTTGAGTAATAGTATAAAGTTTTATATGGGTGTGTGTACACTATACACACTATTACAAATTTACATTGGAAACTCAATAAATAAACAAACAAAAAGAGAACAAGCGGCAAACTTCTGACTCTAAATAACAGTGTCAATACCAAGAAATACTATTTTAATTGTGTAATCTTAAATAGTTCTTTAGGAGAACTACTACCATGTTTGCTTTCCCAAAAACGTACTACACAGTGGTCACTATGCTGCACACAGGAAAAGCTGAAGGTAAATTAAATCTAATTAACATGAAGAGCTTTTGCTTCTTCCTACTCCTTTGCTGACACTTGAGTGAAAATTTTATGTTTTGTTCTTTTGGTTTTGTTGTAATAGTACAGAATGGTATTTGTAATATTTAGGCCAGAGCATCGAAGGCAATGCAAAGGCCTGTTGTATTCTTCTATTTATGCCAAATAAATTGCCTTCTAGGGGGCTTTATCATACCCCAAAACACATGACAATTTGCTTCCCGTCCCCAAAGGAATGTCGTTAGATCAAACAGGAAGTCGGCCATTTTGGATTGCGGTGATTTGGGGCTTTGTTTTTTTTTGCATCTTACATTTGAACAAACTCCTCCTACAGATAGTCATGTCAAAGGCCAAAACTTTTTCCGGACAAGTGTCACAGTACGTCAAAGGGCGTGGCTGTAGTGCCCACTCAATGTTGACTTGTCTCCATTTCGTATGACATCCTTGTGTCCTGTGTGACATCAGTGACCTCCTGGACACTTCAAAATCTCTGTATGCTTTTATAGCCATTAGCCCCACCCAGTGGAACCAGGAGGTATTGAGGCACAGCATCATCTATGACAGAAGGGATGACCTTGTGATTCTGTGAGTGTGAGGGAGAGTCTAAGGGAGCGAGGTCACCAGGGGACGATGCCAACTGCATAGGCCAAACCGGCGCCAAAGGTGCGAGGGCCTTTAGTGCCACTTGCGGCTTTCATTTTTTAATGTTATTTTATAATACTGTCTTTTGTTCAAAATGAAAATACTTCCACACACTGTGACTGTACTGTGCTCATGCTGCAGATCATCTGTAGCAGATTTGATTCGATGGTGAAATGGAGCAAATCTGAGACAACAGCAAGGAGTAAAATGAAGAGGGTGAAACTAAGAACTGAAACATGTTTAAAGTTTGAGACCATGTAAAGAGACCTAATTATGTATGTCAATTCCAAACTTCACTGCTCTTTTACTCCCGTGAGTACTGGCATATTCCATCACCTGAATAATGTGGATTTTACACACAAAAAAAAGTCTCGTTTTTCATTCAAAACTAACTAGCACATAAAAGTTCTCAAACTTTCTCCAGCCTGTTATCACAGTAAGAAGTTGAAGTATCTTATTCTGGCCCAAATGCTCATTAAAGTATATTACCACTATCCACTATTTAAAGCCCAGTTCTATAGTTTGAGTTGCCCCCAGAGGAAATCCTCGCTTTAAAACTGGTGAACCAGGCTCATTCTTCAGTGTCAAACTGCCCAGAGCTGAGTGTGATAAAACCCTGCCCAAGTTTGCTGGTGTGTGTGTGTCTGAGAGTGTGAGTTGGAGAAAAAAAAAAAGAGTTGCAGTCTTATACGTTTCTAACTGTAACAACTGTGTGTGGTGAGGAGGTCAGAGAAATCTAGAGGGATTTGGTGGAGAGAAGAAGCATGCGAGCAACATGACACTAAGGATGAACTGAGTGAAGGCTGCAGCATTGGACGAAAAAAGGAATAATGGATGTGAGCAATGTGAGGAAGGGAGTATATGAGGAAACTGAGATAACGGCTACTTTCCTATATACTCCACTTTTATATCACAGAGCGACAATTTGACCCTAGATAATACAAACCTATAAAACTATGCCAGAAGAGGTTAGGTTCATATTCCCCATCCTTTGAAACGACCGGTGAGCTTTAAACGGCTGAATATTTAATTTACTTCATTGGGGAAGTGCGTTATTTTTATCCAAAAAGAGCTGTTCTAATCTACACAGTGCTATAAGAGGCTCCAAAAGACTATGAGTAGGACAGAAAAAGGCAATTGCCAACCTCCTGTGTTGGCTTTGTGATGTTTGTCAGTAAACACTAGCTTCAAACATGATTTTCCCTTAGATAGATACAAAAAAAGCACTAGAACCACCTCATTGTCAGGCATCTCAGAGTGAGTGATCTCAGAGGCTGTTATTTAACACTTCTTTTGCTATAAATAGTCATTACTTGTCATGTCCAGGATTCGATACAAAACCCCCAGAGATCAGGCTGTGGAAGCTGACAAAGAATCTGAATAAAGCTCAGAGAGCGCTTCTCGATAATACTCCTTCAAACAGCAGCTCCTGTGAGGATTTTCCTTTTATTTGTTTGTCTTTCTACTCCCCCCCCTTGCTGTTACAGTTGACGAGCTGCTGTATTCATCATGTCTCATATCTGTATCATGTCACTCGGAGGTGAGCGGTGTGAATAATCAAGCGAATCATGGGAATGAGGCTGGAGGAGTGCAGTTTTTATTTGTGCAGTTAACACTTTTTATGCTGTGGGATTTCAGCATATTTTTGTTTACTGGACGGAATGTATGCTGCAGAGACCATAAAATTGCACTTGCTGATGCAAAGAAAACATTTTTTTTTCATTTGTTATCTCTTCTTGTCAGTTCTGTGTTGTTTTAATTTGCTTGTGCGCAACGAGACTGAGACGAATGAAAAATAATGTACTTTAAAATTTACTTTAAAAAAATAATTAATATCCATAATTATTTAAAGAACAAGGAGGGTGTTGAATAAGTATCCTGCTCTGCTGTGATGCGGACTCCTCATCGGTCTATCATGGTGAAGAAAGAGCTGAGACAAAAGGCAAAGCTATTGGTTTACCTGCAGATTTAAATTCCTACCCTCACTTATGGTCACGAGCTGTGGATAATTACCAAAGGAACAAGATCACAAATACAAGCAGCGGAAATGATTTTTCTCTGCAGGGTGGCTATATCGGCATTGGTTCCAAATTTCCAAGATTGGCCAGGTGTACAAAGTAAAGTAGTAGGACAATTTTGACTCAAAAGTCATGGCTGCCATGTGTATTTCTTAATTTATCTATTTATTATTTATGTTTTCATTAATTGCGACGACCAATAGTTTCCACCTGACCAGTGCATTTTAAATAGTTGAGCCTAGGTATATGTGTGCACCCACCTTCCATGACAATGCAGGCATTTGGATGGTGTGTTTTATATAAGTTTTGGATCTCCTGTTAGTGCAGTAGACATGTAAATGGAATTTCTGCATGTGCAATTTAGCATGGAAAAATTTTAATGATATAGTTTAGCTTTTTACCCACATGAGTGGATCCCCTACCAGGTTCTAGCGTCAGCATGTCTCGTTTGTAACCATTTAAATTCAAGTCTTTTGTTGTTCAAGGAATAATATTTTTTTATGTTGCCTTTGTTTTATTTTCAATTAAATAAATGGGCTAGATTATGTGCAAATCATGGTGCTCGGTTTTATTTAATGGATGTTTTTAAAATATGACTAGAAAGGTTTCCAACCTAAAATACTGCATTTCCCGTGAGACTAAACATTAATAACCAAAGTACCCGTTTACCAATTAACTCGACAGAGTCTCTGTAACTCCAGGCCAGTAGGAATTTGAATTCTAATTGAAGTAAAAGGAAAAATGTTGACAGCTTTGATGGAATTCAGGCTTGAAACTTCAAACTCAGGATGGTTGCTTATAAACTTACAAACCGTCTCTGTGGATGACAGCTCTCGCTGTCTTGTCTGAAGTGTAAGATATCACAGAATGACAACCACCATTACAGCCTGACTAATCCTCTTTCAGCACCAGGGATGATTAATGGATGAAATGATAAATACCCATCTGTCTTGCATTGGAAATACATATATGTAGAATACAGCTGTAGGATATTGCATGTATTCAATAAAAACAGTGTTTTCTTAGTGTCTCTTAAGCTTAAAATTTTGTCTCTGAAACTAATGCTGCAAATATAAAGTATTATTTCACTCTGCAATGGACAGATACCAACATAAATACATATTTTCTCAAAGGAAAGTCTGAAATGTTTTGCACAGCATGGTACACAGCCTCGGATGCTGTGTTTCAATAAAAATCAGCAAGAATTGGCAACCCTGAGGAAACAGGAGGCTCCATTCGGTCTACCTCTGCCTGAAATCAATGACCCATTCCTTTATAAAAAAACATAATAAATCTGTTCACATGTATTAGTGCAGCGTTACAACACAACTTGACAGGCCTTTCTGTTGTAAATAACAACAACACTTGATTCATGTCTGTTTAAATGTGGAATGTGTGGCTTTTATATATAATTGAAAATCTGTTACCATCATATTTCTATTAAATAAGTAAAACCAATGCAATAAAATCAGACAGCTCCAGGTAAATCTATTTTACTATCTTTATTTCTGGATTTTATGGCAACATGTCAGACCCAACAGAATTATTATCAAAATTTCCTTCAGGGTATTTCATTTCAGAAGCAATATGTTTAACATCAGCCAGGAGTGATTGGAGAACATCAACCATAGCAACAAACAAGTTGCTAAGGCTTTGATAACTGTAATGCTTTGCCAGAAATGATGGAAGCATCACTCTTGGTAGCTTATTAAAATGTGTCTTTAAAAAACTCACTAAAAGTGATGCAATTATATCTTCTTCTTTAACAAATAAAGAAAAAAAACATGGAATGCTGTTTAATTTGGATTTCTCCAGTAAGTATCCTCATTATCAGGCAAATGTGAGTGAGTCTGAAGTTTAAAATGACTGGTTGAATGAACGCTTAAAAGGCTATTGCACCTGGGTGATTGACAGGCAGATTAAACTGCCTGCCCCCCCCCAAAAAAAAAAGTCACCACCTGGATTTAACTAAGCAAATAGCTACAAGCCTCCTATTGGATAATCACGGCATGGGTGATTATGTTTCAGCTGGCAAGAAGTTATTTAACCCCAACTGATGCAGCAAATCGCTCCTCATTTCTTATACAACCATGTGGAAAGACACATCCTGTGGTTGTGGAAAAGATGTCTGTCTCAAATGGTGAAAGATTGGCGACCACAGAGTCCAGACCTGAACACCTTTGAGAATATTTAGCGTGTGCTGGAGAAAGCTTTGCAGAGTGGTCGGACTCTCCCATCATCAATACAAGATCTTCGAGAAAAATGAATGCCACACTGGATGGAAATAGCCTACATCTTGTGGCATTACAGAAGCTTATCAAATAATGATGCAGCAAATCCTGATATAGTCAAAACTAAATGCGGTCCAACGGAATATTAACTTGACCTGCTTCTTTTGGTGGTGACTTTTTTTTCCCCCATCCTCCGATTAAACCAAAGAAAAGGAAACTATCAACATATAGCCTTACTTTAAAAAAAAATAAGGATTAATCATTTGCACTGTGGTGACCTCACTAAACCACATAGTACATTGATTGGATGCTGAAAGTGTGGCTCATTAAGTAGCATTTTAATTTTTTTGTATGTTTTGAAACATCATATTGTAGATTTTGACAACCCTCATCTATTTAATTTGGTAATTTGTGTCTCAGGCCACCAAAATGTTGGTTCATGTCAACGAAATGTCCAAATGTTAAAAAAGTTTAAGCTGATGCACCTCAACTCATCTTTATATGGATATAGCCTTAATTTAAACTATCACACAGGTTGTCTACAGGCATAACCTGGCATACCCTCTTGTCCCCCTTGGACCATTAGGAAGTCAGGGACCCTAGGTTATGGCTATACCAGGGCTATTCAAATTGGTCCCACGAGGTCTGAAGTCCTGGAAGTTGTTCATGTCTCCGTGCTCTAACACACCTGACTCAAATTATTGAGTCATTGTGCAGAACTCCATAGGCTGTTGGACTAATTTAAATAGAGTCAGGTGTGTTGGAGCAGGGAAACATTGAAATTCTGCAGGACTACCCTTGTGGGACCGAACTGAATAGCCCTGGGCTAGACTATTTCCTATAGAGTAAATGCATTCCAATTTTGGGCCTTTTACACTCTCATTAAAACTAACGTTGGTTTGGGGATGATGTCTTTAAGTTTTTCAGTATGATAATGCATCTTATCACAGAGAAACCTATAAACTCAGCAATATAAACAGATGGAAAGGAACGATTGCCGTGTAAAACTAAAAAATGCATCCAGGGCCTTTATTCTCAATTTTAAAGAAAATGATCTGGATGCACATGAAAATTAAAGTGCTTCTTTCTCTCTCCATGCTCCATAGCTCCACCAAGTTTTATTGAATTCAGCTCAGAAGCTTGCGCATGATCTAGATCAAACAAAAGGAACTGCTCAGCAAACAAACATTGACAATTACATAACTCTGCCAAGGCGAGAGCCAATGGTGTGCCTTCTTGCTCTATAGGAGAAGAAAGAAAAGAAGACGCTAAGGGCAAACAGGACAGGTTTGTCAGGTTTGCATTTGTTATTTGGAGTAGATTTCCTTCAGGCTTACATCTTATTCGCACATCAACACTGCTTACGTCATTACTCTCACTGCCAGAAGGTGGAGACAAAAGTTATTCACTGTTAAAACTTCCTCGACTTGTCCTCAATAAAAACACTTCACATTAAAGGATGCTTTTTTCTCAAGGCCTGTCCTGCACTAAAATTAAAGAATGACAGCCAAGCAGAGGGATTTGAGGGATGTGGCATGAGGTTAAAAATAAAAGGTGTGAGATGCAACCTCTGTTTGACAAGGTTAATTAGCAGATTAGCTCTTTGGCTCATTCATTAATCTGTTTACTCCTTCCAATTACGTAACACCATGTTTCTTCACACGTTCCTCGGGGCCCCAGCTGCCCTGCATTTTTCTGCTGCTTTTTACTTTTTTCTTGAACGCATGATCCCAATATGCGCTTGTCAGTAAATCGCCCTAATCTAATTTGGTGCAAAAGAGTCAGAGGTTGGAGCACACTCTCCGAAAATTGGTAGAACTTGTGTTGGTTAAGTGGTTTCATTGGGCCAAGAGGAAGAAAATCAGTTTCTGGGGGTGTAGCGGAAGTTCAGCGATGAAATCAGTGGGCTGTACAGCATGTCCTCAGTATCTACGAAATTAAAGCATGTCATAAAGTGTGGATCCCTGTAAAAAGCCTGACCTTTTTAAGAAAAATGGATAATGGGAAACGTTTCTCTAACACAAAGAGAAGCATGAAATGTCTTCGTTTAAACAAAGACGTGGAGGGAACAGTGACTATCCCTCACATTTAAGGATAATAACTGAAAATGACTGTAACATTTCAGCTCTTATGAACAAAAATATTCCCTTGAAAAAGCAATTATAGGTACAAACCAACTCTGAGTGCCTGTGTGTTGAAACTTTGAAGACTGAGCAACAGAAGGTATCGGGGTTTGTGGACACAAATACAGTGCAATGGAGCAGAACGGCTCTTGCTTTGAAAATGAAATTGGGCTGATAAACTCCAAGGATTTTAAAAACAACCACTCCCCAACTTAAAACCTTTTCATACCTACTCATAAACCCCAGCTCTATGGCTGTACTTCCCTCCTGTGTCTTCGCTGTCCAAGGTGTCCAGGCTTCGGGTGTGATAATCACTTCACTTCTTCCAGGCAATGAGCAGAAAAAGATAGATGAGAAATCGGAAACGCATACACATCCGATACTTTTGCACACACACACAAAGCTGTACTAACAGCCACACAGCTGGCTGGTGTTCGTGGGGCTCCTTTCAGCCTTATTCTAAAGTGGCAGACATCACACAGTTTATGAATGCATTCTCCCTCAGGGCTGAGTGAGCTGTGCTGGCGTGAAAAGTGTTTTCTCTCACCTTCTTTTCAGCCTCAACAAGACCTAAAATGTTTAAGTGCTTAATCCCAATTAATCTGGAGTTTAAAGCAAATCCTTTATTACTCCACTGAATTAGCTTAGTGGTCTTAATCCCTCGACAATGAGCAAAGGTGTTACATGTACGTACGGACAGATTTGTGCTTGAACACATGTTGTTTTAAAGTGCAAAGACCTTTGTTTTTGTTTCAGAGAGAGCTAGATCAACTTTATCAAAAATTACCATTAAGGTAAACATGAAGACAAACAAACCATAGGCAGAAAAAATCGATTTCTTTAAGGAATTTTAAACTTATTTGAATGAAAATAGAATAATTGTGTATTGAACTGATACTCATGTTTCTTTTTAAACCATTTTGTTCAATTATATGCTTATTTGAAGCAGATCTCGCTTGAAAATGAAAGTCCATGTCTTAAGATCACCTATAAATTTATGTTAAATAGAAATTAGTGGAGTGCCTAAATGACTGAGGTGAACTACTGCAGTATTTTCTAAATACCAACTTTTCAGTTTTACAAGTAAAAAAATGTATATCAAAAATTTAAATCTGTACATACATCCCGGTTTTACCAGTAAATGTTTAACATGTCAAAAAGGTATAATGTTGTAAATTATGTGACATATTCCAGACTCTGTGTGTAATCTATAAACATGTTAATAAATTTATTTGAACTTATTGGATATTTTGTAACATTAAGATAAAGACATAGCTATGTGCAGTAATACTACACCTAACCGTGCACTTTATTTCCTAAACCTAACCACTGACTGTTCTGAGTTGAGAAGGGAGTTAGGGATGGACTTATCAAAACTTTGGAATCGATACTTGGATATCTGCTAGTCAAAATAATAGTAAATAATGGAAAAAAAAAAATATATATATATATATATATACCCTGTTAAATAAAGAACATGCTATTTGTTTTCCCAGCAGAGTTTCAGGCAATAAAATTTATGTGCGTGATTATGGTAGCCTATCGGATGTCATTAAGACAGGGCTACTCAATTGGGTCCTACGAGGGTTTTTCCAGCAGGTTTTTTCGTGCATCCCTGCTCCAGCACACCTGACTCAAATTGATGAGTCATTATGCAGAACTTCATAGGCTGTTAGATCCATTTAATTTGATGCAGGTGTGTTGAAGCACGAATACATTGAAAACTTGTTGGATTGCAGCCCTCGTAGGACTGAATTGAGTAGCCCTGCATTAAGACAATGTTATGTCTGAATATTTTACTGGTTTATTCCAGGTTCTTGGAGACTGCTCTTTCAATTTCAGACTTATAATTATTTTGTAGTCTTATTATTTTTATTATGACCTTTTCTAAAAGATTTATTCTTATCTTTTTTATTTCAATTTTACTCATACAGACTGTAGTTTATATCCTTCTATTGTTTATATTTCATTTAAGGTGGAAACTATGGTGTTTAACATAGTACCCTACAATATATGGTGATTGCTTTATTTTTCTTTATTTCTGAAGAAACTATTGTGGTTTTTCAGCTTCTGTTATAAGTCACTTAACCAATTCCAGTTTCTTAAACAGTCTGATCATTTTCTCTTTTTACAGATGTAATGATATAAATTAGTACATGTTTTAGGGCAGCACACTGAGACAGTTGAAACATCGAAATGCAGCTTACATTTTTATTGTATTAACAAGAACAACAGCAGTGCTGGCTCTACTCTAAAGGCTCTGGGTAACTGATCAGAAGGTCAGGAGGTGAAGCCGGCTGCCGAGCCGCCACTCTTGGGCCCTTGAGCGAAGCCTTTAACCCTGCCTACGCTGTGAGGAGCTCCATCTTGCCTTAACTCTGACTCAAAGATTGTAATAAGTTATGTGAAATAACAATTTCCCCAGTAAGATTAATGGAATGTATTTTTTATAAAAGCATGAAAATACAATACATTTATATCAATAATATAACACTTAAACTGTACACATTGGCACTTTGAAGATTTCTTACATATTGATAGATTTCTTTGGATATTGGATGCTTAATAAGATAACAATTTCTGTTTTTAGATATCAAAACATAATATAAAAGAACATCTTGTCATTATAAGGCCATAACAGTAAAATGACATGTAAAACTTTTTAACTTAAATAAGGCATTTGTTTACTTTAAGGAAATGACAATAAAGTACCTATAATGTCCATGTTGGTATTAAGTAATTTGTCACTGCCTACAGTTAGAAAAATAACTTCTGCAGCCCTAGAGCGTGCATGCTCCCCCACAAAAACACACGCCTGTGCTAGAATTTTCTGCTCTCAAATGATAGCAATTTCATGTCACAGCATATAATTGCAGATACGAGGAATTAATCACATTATCTCAATTTCATAGTTGCTCAGAAGGGTGCAAACAAAGATGAGCTTCCTCCTTCGACGCTGCATGTCTATTTAAGTCCTATGTGGGTTTCTGAGGCATGGAAACTATGTTGCTCTTAATCCCTGACTATAACACGAGCGCTTATTTATCCAACCTCATTTATTTAACCTTGTTTACTGTTCAGCTCCATTTGAATAATCAGGACTTTATGTTTCATGATTTGGACAGTCTGACATTAGCCGAGGCATTAAGGATGAATCGAGCGTTGGGGCAACATTAATTTCCACCCACCTGTCTGCTCCACACTGCGTATTGGAGCTAGTGATCAATCTTTGATTTGATTAAATGTACCCAAAGATAGGAAGAGGATAACATGTGATTAACTTCCCTATGTTGCTTCTTCTTTATCTGAGCCTGGAAACTATTTAGAAGATTTTCTTTGTGTTTTTACAGCCACATTAAAAGATTTCACTTTTTTACTGTATATTCACATCATTGTAAATGTCTACTCTTGGCTACTTGACTTGTTAGTGACCTTTTTAATGGAGGCAAAAGATGTGCTTAGACAATGAATATGTCATAATGTTTCTACATCAGGAGTGCACACAGATTGCATGTGCGTACATGTCCAAACCGGCATGCACAGGAGCTGCCCTACATTAACATTATACTTACTCTGCTAAACAGGATTTAGCCAAACATTTTAAAGTAAATCTCCCCAGAGTGGCACATTATAAAGATAAGGTCATGTGGAAAGTTGGTTCAGCACCTCCCAGCTGGAGCATTGAACACAAACATTCCTCAGGATGGGAAAAATATTAAAAGTTGGAGAGGTAATCTAGAGTGTCCAGATGTCTTAGGAGTGTGTAATCAAGTGATTTGTAATGATTTGCAAGGGTGCTTTAATGCATTGCCCGACATTTTGGAAAATGTCAGAAACTGTGTTTTTAAATTGAAAATGTCTCCTGAGCTTACATGTGCATACCCGTTTCTACAGAGAAACATCCAAAGTTATGACTGAGATCATTTATTTGTCATATCTTCTGATGAAATGTCAAATTGTATTAATCATTTAAGTTTTATTCATATTAACTCCAAATGAATCAGATTTCATCTGAGTCATAAAGCAGCCTTGGCTTCCTGGTTGCTCAGCTGGCAACTTGGCATGACATTCTGAGGTCTTAGTGTGGAAACAACAACCCTTTGGTCAGTCGGAGCACCAAAAACGGACAGAACAGAACAGAACAGATCTGCAAAAAATGTACATCCCAGCATCAAAAAGACTTAGAAAAATATGTTTTTTTCAACATTTAATTAAGGCTTTCCAAAGAGAATTTTGCTCATAGATTTACAAATAATTGGATTCTTTTTTCTTTTGCTTGTTTAGCCTGATATGGCTGTATTTGCAAGTATTGACTACATAATCAAAGCTTAGCAATCAACAGGAAAACAGCAGGTAAAAAAAAAAACCCTCATTAGTACTCATTAGTAGAGAAATCTGTAAACACATCTTGGAATCGGGTCAGTGTGCAAATTATCCATCATCGAGCAGGTTTGGAAAAAGTTGGAATGATGTGTAAAGTCTGAATAAAAATAGAATGTGATGATTTAGATATAATTTAAACATGATTTGATTGCACAAAGAAAACATATTAAGTTCCCTCAGCTGATCAACAGTGTAGGGGCTCTGTTTTAGTTTAGTTTAGTTGTTTTTGTTAAACAGTTAATCAATTATTTTACATTTGAAACAGGTCTGGACTGTAGGCAGGTCACTTCAGCACCTATAGGCTACATTTACAATGTTGTAAGACCTAAAGTAAAAAATGTGATTCAGTATAGTCTTGTTGAAACAACGATAACTTTTCCCGAAAAAGGTGTTATTTTCGTGTTATAATAACTCTAAAGCCTTTATATATTCTACAGAGCTACACAATTTACCTATGGTATTTGCACCACCATCCAATTAGGACTTGGTTTGAACAAAAAATAGCTTTTGAATAGTTTCTTGATGAAGTGAAATCCATCACTGGCTCATGTCAATAAAGGCCCAAAGATCATGACCATTTGGTTTAGGTTTTCAGTTATACACAGAATTCTCCAGATTTTACACTGAGTGGTGTAATATTTACCCTGGAGTGTTTACCCATTAAAAAGCAATGATGTCATCATAAGGGACAGGGAAAGTCATAGAAGAATAGATTCAAGTTCAAGACCAGGTCAGACAGATATTATTTATTTTCTTCTTTTCATTTCCACTTCTTGATCAGATTAAGGTATCCAAACTACTAAGTTAGGTTTAGGCAGTACAATCTCCAGGTTAGTTTTAGATGAAAAATCTACTTTCTTTAGGAGCTTATACAAAGCTTTTGTGTTTAGACACATAAGCTAATGACTTTCTGTCCTCTCTTTCTATCCTCTCCAACCCAACCGGTCGAGGCAGATGGCCGCCCTCCCTGAGCCGGGTTCTGC
>JBBBVU010000026.1:12790486-12813998 GCA_037177055.1 Atherinosoma microstoma
TAGATAGATAGATAGATAGATAGATAGATAGATAGATAGATAGATAGATAGATAGATAGATAGATACTCTATTGATCCCAAGGGAAATTGTAATACTATTTTATATATATTTATATATATATATAATAACACGACTATCCCAGATACAAAAAGCCTATGAGGAGGAAGGAGGGGTGTGTAGTGGAGTTGCACCAATTACTGTCATGCAAAAAGCTTTAAACATTATGCTATATCTTGTAAGACCAGATTAAATTGTGCTTCCATGTACAGAAAAGCAGCACATATCCTTCAATGTTTTAAATATAACTTGAAAACTGACATCTGTCTAGTATCTACTTAATATAACAGTGCCTGCACCTGCTGTCATACACATCCAAACATATTGCTGCATGTTATATCAGGCTCGTCCACATTTTTGCTTCCCTTGATCTCTGTCAATTATTGGATTAACACTCTTTCAGCCTGTGGTGCTGCGTTGTGTTTGTTCCAGGAAGCAGAGCCGGAAAATAACATTTCAATCTCAGATTAGCTTCAACATCAAAGAAAAAGCTGTGTGCTTTATTGACAGCAATACTAGAAAAAGCTGCATTAGCAACAGTCAGAGGATGGATTTAAATGCTAATGATGCTGTACAGTGCATGCATTTTGTACCATATAGTACAGACTTTAATATAAAAATATGCTAAATAAACGAGCTTTAGATTGACATTGTTACCCAGTAGCCTACACGAGGGTCAGACATGGGGGTTATTCTATTCATGTTCATGCAGGGAAAACCTGCTAGCAGTGAAACAGGGAAGCTCATCAATTATTATAGATATTGTAAATGGATTCAGAAAAGCAGGAAATGTGTGATTTACACTGCTGATTATGGAAATCACGCCCAACTAAGTGTACAGGAGGGCTTGAAGCAGAAAGACATTAATGCACAAAGTGGCATGCTTCTCATGTATAAGGATTGATACATTTAATATAAGGAAAGCTTATTTGTCTGCTGGCTGGGAGACTGAATTGTAATTTCAATCTGCATATTTTGATTGAAAAAGGTTTTAGAATAATCAAAATGCTGTCAGAAAACACTTGAAAAATATGGACAAACGCTTCGCTCTTCTACGATAATGCAAATGCGAAATCAGATTTGTGGATATTTTTTCAAAACGAATGTATTATACATCCAAAATGTAAAAGATTTGTTCATTCAAAAGTCTGCTTAAATAGCAAGCCCGGCCACCTTGTTCTATGTAATCGACCATAGTGAAAAGGCATGTTAAAGAGATGTTTTGGGTTTTTGTGAGAATTACCTCTCAGCTATCATTGCACTATTAGCAGAATTGAGTAAGACTTCTGATGGGGAAGCTAAGCTAACAGCTAAACTGAAAGGGGCAACAAAAAGAGCAAATGTTGAACACTTCGATTTGTTTTAACTTAAAAAAATTCCATAGCAGTTTCAAGCAAGCACTGTATAAAGTCAATGTTACATCACCAACACAGTTATTTACTTTTCACTATATTCTCCACTAAAAATACACAACTTTGCATGGATGCATGGTGGCTCCTCAACATAATCTTGTAATTTTGGACTATGACTACCTAATTTAAGCCACATGTGATTTGCAGATGGACACAAGATAATGGAACAATAAAATAAATTAAATGCCTAAGAAGGTACACTTAAAATCTTTTAATTGTAAAATCTTTAGTTTGAAATGTTACGTGATAAGTAAGCTAACAGATGCAGCTAATTATTTACAGGATGGTAGGTAGAGCGTTCAGTTATCAGGCCCCTGTCTTGTAGAGCCAGGATTTACAAGGCAGACAACCTCTCTGACTTTTAGATAAGGTGTCAAACTTTCCTTTTTGATAAAATTGCATAGTTTGGGCTGGCTTTCGAGATCCCTAGTCATCCCTTTAGTTTTGCTGCTATAGGCCTATGCTGCTAGATGATGTCCCATCATGCATTTAGCAACTTTCCTCACTCTGCTCTCTTTACTTTCTATGCATATAAATCACTGTAATCAATGGTTGTTTCTCTTTTTTTTTCATTCTCAGCAGATACCCTTGGGCTACAGTTATGGTACATGTAGACCCCTCTTTCCTTTTATCTCATCCTTCATCTGATCGAGACAGATTGACACATTTTCAGATACCGGTTCTGCTGGAGACATCTTCCTATTAACAGAGAGTATTTCTCTCCATTGTCACCTGCTGGTCTGTGGAATTGAATTGAACAGAGGATTTGATACAATCCATTGGTTACCTTATGTGGGCAACATTTTATGACTTGGCAGAACCGGGCTGAATTGGACTCGTGGTGAACTTGATTTACTCATATTATAAATCGATTAAATATTATAATAACTTAATTGAATGTGCTCGAAGATAACGTCTGTTAAACCCAAATATTCCTTTAACCTGTAGTTAGCTAAATAGCAGTCATAGGCAGCTTTAAAAGTAAAGTCGATACTACTCCAGCATCAATGTCATTATGGGATTATACAATACAATTTACAATATACAATATACAATTTTGTTGTGTATAGCAACATGTCAAGACGAAAGAACACAAACTGCTGGATGTCCACCATTCTCCTAAATTTGTTTCTTGCTTCTACTTCACTTTAATTCAAGGAAGGCGTTGCACTGCTATGACATCATGCTATTATGTAGCCGATGCATTTATATGCTGCCTACTGTTTAAGAGTATGGTTGGCTGTGGAAATGCAACAGAGATCAAGTTGTGCCGAACCAAACTGCACCAAACCATCCCATCCCAAGTCAGACCCTTTGGTGGAAACAGGGCTTTCCAGAAATAAAGCACCTTACCCCTGGAAACCAGTGGGTTAGGGCTGAGTTATAGAACAATGGGGAGGAAATAGGGGCAGAGGAAATGGGGCGTTGTCTAATGTTTGGAGGGTTGGTGGTTCAAATCCCGCTCCCTAGTCAATCTGACACTTCACCCTCCTTACTTCCAGTGGCATCGCTATGAATGTTGATAAATGTTTGGTGGTGGATGGGAAGGCCATTGGCCTGGATTGGCTGCCACATTTCTGTCACTCTGCCCCATGGTAGCTGTGGCTACATATGTAGCGTACCATCACCAGGTATGTAAAGCACTATATAAATCTAATCAATTATCAATAGGATCAGGTTTTATTCAATGTTACCCAGGTTGACATTATGTTATGGCTGATCTGTGTAAATTTGTCAGGTTTTCACAAGGAATAATTAACACATTTCTGATTTTCTGTAAACTAACAAGGAAAAACTGTTATTTTTAAAGATATTCTTTAAAGACCCTTGAACTTAAAAAAAAAAAAAAAACACTTGTGGGAGAGAGATGATTTCTCCTGAAAAGAGAGTGAAAAAGAGAGAAAACACCTCATTCCCAAGATGAGTCAAAGTATGTTGTAAAGCTGGTGATTGTGGGACCGAGGCAGCCTGCAGACAGTTAGCAGGACGACTCCTCCTGACCGACCTAGCCTGGATTGACAGCACCTTTGTTTGGCAGCGAAGCATTGTGGGAGTGCGCGCAACTTGGGACTCCGCTCACGTTCTCAGGGGCACCACAGAGGTATCTGACTGAGTGCCAGACACACAAACACTAGACACGGACAGCTTAGTCCTGACTTGTGTTGGATGTTGGATTAGCACTGCCATTGTGAGGCGGTGAAATGGCTGAAGACTGCAAAGAACTCAGAGCTTGGCTCGCACATGAACCGCACACATATATCCAGAACTGGGGAGATGTATCCGGGTGCACACAGCTGCCAGACAGCCGATGAAGAGCATTAGTTTAGAGGAATTAAGATGCAGCGGCTAAAACACCATTACAGCTGACACCCGGAACAAGTGCTCTTAAACATTGCAGCAGGTCTCTATTATCGCTCCTTACAGAGTGTCTCTGACTTTAACTCTACAGACTGTATGGTTCATGCTTTTAGTCACAGCTTCTTAAGCTTTTTCAGCTTCATGCTAATTAATTTAAACTCTTCTGAAATTTAATTAGTTTTCTATGTACTTTCCTTTCTAATTTCTGTTATTTATTTGTAAAATGACATATGTAACAGCACATATTTCATCTCTTTATAGGCACTGATTAATCACCCTGTATGATAATGTTTTCATACCATTTGGTTTATGTATGCACATTGTCTCATGCACAGATGGTACAATTGATACTAATTATGTATTTCCACACTTAATGTCACCAGAAGCTTCCTTATGTTTAATGTCATGAAGAAGTTAATTACATTTATATCGGATGCACAGAGGTTGAACTTATGAATATAAAACACAACTCTAATCAGAAGAAAAGGGAAGATAAGGAAAATGCAAATGAACAAAGTTGTAGAGGCGGGACAGTCCAGTACAGGGACCCTCTTCTTCGTGTCATCTTAAAGGCAACATATGTGGCCCTAAAATTACTTTCTGCATCAATGCTGCCATCACAAAGGTTTGCTTTTACAATTGTTGCTGATAAAAGACTCAATGGTTTTTGTATCTTTGGTTTCCATTTTATCCAAAAACAATAAAGAATAAGATGTTGTCTTACCGAGAGCACGTTTCTTCTGAGTAATAGTTCCAGACACATTTAAGCCCAGGGAAGTTGAAAGTGAGTCTGGAAAAGGTTAACATAAGGCTTCTTTTACACAAATGAGTTTAATCTTCTGTAGCCTATATATTACTTTTTTTTTATTTTTATGCATCTTTATTTTCACTCTACAAGCCTTGAATGTTCCCTGTCCAAGCCTTTTTTTGGAAGATGCTGTTGGCCACAAATGCAGGGATTGGTGTTGCCAAAGTTGATGAGCCAAAATGTTCTAATCAAGGCTTTGAATAAAATAAATGTAAAAAAAAAGCTATGTTGTAAACATTGTATTCTAGGCATCATATGTTCATATAAATAAATTATATCCTTTACTGAAAAATATGAAATATCAGAAAAATTTGGAAAGATTATATGGTTTCACAAGTTTTTGATTATTCAACAATGCATTGATTTTCTTTTTTATCCTGATTGTAATTATTTACAGTCACAATGTCGGCCATAAATGATAATTTTTTTTACCGGCAACCTCTCCAGTGTGTACCCTGCGTCTCTCCTGGTCATTACTGGGGGTAGGCTCATGACTGGATGGAATATACCAAAGGTTTTTCTATGAAGCAATTCTTTCAGTATTCAACTGACAACAAATACTCTTCTCACCTCAGATAGATACCCTTCTATATACTGTTGTTGTCACTAGTAGGTTAATTAAACTAAAAATTTTAAACGTCACAATTACACTTTTTTTTGTTGCTAAATGGACTGAGACTGGTTTTGCAAAACCAGCTTATTTGTCCGCTTCTTACAGTAAAATTCCGATGCATAAACAGGACAGTGCAAATGTCTCTAAAGTAAAATACAAAAAAAGCGTGAAAACTGTAAGCAGCGGCTTGGACTGAATCTCCTCTTTGTTTTGATAGAAGCCTCAGCCTCTAATGAACACATTTACCCAACGCAATTTCACCTCCGTTCTCTCTTGGAGACTGTAAAAAAGAAAAAAGAAAAAAGAAAAAGAAGCCCTCATGGCAAATGCATGAAATCACATACTGCAATTACGAATAGATGATGCAGGCTGGGGTGGGAACTGGACAAAGCACAAACTGCATTGTAACAGCTCATCATGAGACACCTCCAGGGGCCCACTGATGATGGATATTGTTTATTACCCAGCATATTGTTTATTACCCGGCACAGCAAAACAAACTTTTTCAGCTCTGCTTGGATTGGCAATGTTTGAAGCTGAACAAAAATTACACAGTATGCTGCATTGCCCTACAGTAATTCAGATATCCATCCCTTTGCTGGCAGAATACCGTCAGTAGATTTATCCTTGGGGAAAAAAACATAAAAGAGAAGATGAACAATGGTAGCTTGTTGTTCAAAACCATTTTAAAAAGCACTCTCTTGAGGAGACCATTGTTATCTCAGGGAAGCACCCTGAGATGACATTGTTGTGAATTGGCGCTATGCAAATAAAGATGAATTGAATTATTATTATAATTGCATTGGACATTCATCAGCACCCACAAGCATGATGTTAAGCAAGTCTTGCAGACATGTTATCATTCAAAATCAATCCTAAAGGTTAGTAATTACATGTTAGATTTTTTCTTTTTTCTAACTTGTCCTGTCCAGTATCATAACCAGCAGAATGATGGTCTGGCTGCTGTGTTGTGCTGAACAAATTGGCTTTGCCAAGAGGTGCGTTATGAATATAAGGCCCCTCTTAATAATTAAGTATTATTCTTTATTTTTAAATTAGTCTATTGATGAATTTACATATTAATGCTGGACCTGAAAAGGGGAGTTGGAGGGGGGGAGTAAACAGAAAAGGAGAGTTAAGATAAGAAAAATGAGATAAAAGCAACAGCATCAGCTTTTTATTATCAGACAACCAACTGCTACACCTGGAAGGAACCTGGAAATAAAGCTTATAACCATCGGGAATCACAACAACAAAAGCATCACAAAGAAAAAAAATATGAACATAACTGTAGTTGTTGGCAATTCAACCCACAACTCAACACTGACTTTATCAGGATGTAGGTTAGTAAATGTGGGGGCAAAATATCAGGCATGAGTAGGGATCAGTGATCGTGCAAATGCGACTGGGTCCCTTCAAAGATCAAGGGCAGACCAGGGGACCCCCAGGACCCAGGAGACCAGCTGCCACCTCGCCAGCCCACCCGAGGGACGACCACGTGTCTGCCCAGAAGGGGGCAGAGGAAGGCCAGAGTACCCTATGGACATTAGGCCCCAGGGGTCAAGTGATGGCAGCCACCAGCCCCCAAGAGGGGGACAGAGTGCAGGGCCACAGGAGTCCAAGAGCAACCTACCCCTCCCAAGGCAGAGGCCCTGCCTAACTCCTAGGAAGACCATGCCCTCTCATGGCCACCCAAAGCGGGCTAGGACCCACCCCGATGCCCCAATCAGGCACCCAGGGCACAACCAATAAGCACTCTCTTGAGAACACCATAATATTCAAAGATGATTTCGAGGTTTCAAAGACTGGGTGCCCTATGTTGTTGAAGGAAACTATAATTAAGAAAAGGACTGAATAACATTTCTAAACATATGCAGAGGAGCTTTATAACCATCATATGAGGCCTTCACCAAACTGAGGAAAGTTAATCAAAATATTCCGATTGCATCGGAAATTAATCAAGCATCATGTTTGGCAAGTCTTGCAAACATCACACAAAATCAATCCTAGAAGTAATTAATTAAGAGTTTACATGTTAGCTTTGTTTAGCTTTTAGTGTCCTGCTCAAGTTGTTTTCTGAAGAAAATTAAGATGGCGATAATTTTGTTTAAAAATCACTCAAATGACTAGTAGCGGAGCCTCAGATATCATTAAGTAAAGTGGGGCGGAAATCTGTCAGTAAGAATCATATTCACATAGTTTGGCAAGAATACTGGACATCAGCAACACTGGCAGGCATCTATTTGGCATTCAAAATTTTGAGGTCATGCAAGTCAATGGGCAAGAATAGAAAGGATAGGATATACAGGGCTCAGTAACACTCTCAACTGGACCATGGATACATGGTAATCATCCAGAATATGTCAAGTGTGTGCTCACAGGATGCAATGCAAAAGAGAAAGAAAGGTAAAATAGTAGAGGTGTTTCATCATTTAAACCTGCTTTTTATATAGTAAATGTCCTTGTATGCAATTATGTGGTCTACTAATGTCATGTTTGATTGAAAGAATGCAGCTTAGTCCTTCATTCATTCAGTTTTACTTCTAATTCTCCTCTTTCACACTCCTGTCCAGCAGGTGGTGCTCAATCCATCTTAAAGCTGGTTTGCCAACTGCCACTTAACAGAGAAGAGCCAATCAAAGCTAAATGCAGAGAAGATTACACACAGCTGCTGGCTCATTTTCAACTGTGAGTTTACTGATGTGATGATAGTTTTGCAGACTAAATAACTTACCAGAGGGGGGGCTTAGTAGAAAGATTATCTTTCAACTATCTTTCAATCAAGGTGCCATGGACACCTCATTGGTAAGTTGGCTGAATTTTGTTACTCTGTTTAATTAGTTCCTGTTTGCTGTGAGGTATCTGGGCTTTTTAACTGGGTGTCACACATACAACCGCTTGCAATAAGCAGTTGTGAAAAGTAAAGGATGTTGTGATACCGCAAATGATGCTAACTCAGAACTATGGAAAGCCTGTCTTCAGATAAGGAAAAATCAAAGATAACACCATCAGACGCTGAACTCCTAGTTGGTTATTTTGGATTTGGATTGCCAACCCCAACTTTGAGTTGTAGGGTAATGTTGTTGTTGTCGTTGTTTCTTATTTTTTCCTGCATGATTGACAGCAGAAAGATGGTCTGGCTGCCTTGTGCTGGACAAATTTCCTCTCCAACGCTTGCTAAACAGAAACTTTTTAAATTTCCTAGCCTGTATTTTAGATCAGGTTTGCCAGCTTAACCTTTTAAATTTTCTGTCATTCTCTGTGGGAAGTAAATATCAGTTAAGTGTGTTGGTTTTATCTGTCACTAATGCATCATTTGACATAGTACTTTCAGAGTAGCTGATCCCTTTCTTCAGTTAAGTGAACTGTATAAAAGCTGACAAGGATTTGTAGCTACTAGAAAACCAACAAAGCTAGCCTGACAGCAGTTATGAATATGAATTATTTAGGACAAAAAAAATGACGCAACTCCAAATTCCCACCAGTTCCCACTTCCTTGGTACATCAAAAGCTATCAAAGCTATAACTTAAAAGCAAAGTAAGAAAAAAACAGGATGTTGAAGGGATAATTTCATGTTTTAACACTTTATCTTTTTTTGGAGAAGACATGTCAGATCTTTTTGCTGGTTTATCTGTAGCTAGTACATCATTGAACAAAGTGCATTTCCTTTCTGTTGACAAGGATTTGTTGCTACTAGCAAACATACAAAGCTAACCTGACAGCAGCTTTGATAATGAATTATTATTAGGGCAAAAAATGATGCAATTCCAAATTCCCTCAAGTTTCCACTTCTAAGGTGCATCAAAGGCATTGCAAGGGTTGTATCAAAGCTATGACTTCAAGGCAGTTGGATATTAAAATGGACTTGGAATGAGTTCACAATAATGTGGCTAATCATTCCTAGCATGAAGAGAGAGAATATAACCATTACTGGCTAAGAGCATTTTAAATGCTTTTTAATTTGTACTGTTTATTAAATATATCAATGTTCTAGTATGATTGTGAATTTACTCTATTATGGTAAAGGTAAAGGAATTCTGTGGCTAGACAAAGTGATTTGCATATTGTTGCTTGAATCCAAGCAGCATCTCGGTAACATTTCAACAAGGAAATTATTTTCCTCACTTTAGAGTTATTATTAAAAAAAAAAAAGAAAAATGTTATAATGCATCATAGACTCAGAAGTCACCCCAAACAAGGAAGCCTTGTTTAATTAATCAAACTTGTTACAGTGGGTACACACATAAATCATTAATACACAGGCAAAGCTGACATCAATATAATCTCACAGTCTTAATGAGAGTGAGGAGGGGGTGAAAAAAATTAGATGCAAGCAGATGTTCAAAATGAAAATCTCATCAAAAGTGCTCTAAAAGTGGCATTCCTGAGATGAGCCAGTGGGTGGTGCTGTTGCACTGAAGACGGAGTGCAGGAAGTGAGTGTGGGAGATGTAGCCGGGTGCATGTGTGAAATGCAGAGGAGAGATACAGCGAGAGGCTGAGAGAGATACAGAGGCAAAGAGGAGGAGAGGAAGAGGTGAAGAAAGGAGTACGTAGCTGCAGAGGGGGCCCAGAAGCAGAACAAGGAAGCCTGCTTTCATTTTGTGAGAGAATAGTTGAGAGAAAGAAAGGGTTATAGATAGAAAAAAGGGGTTGTGGGTAGAGGGTAAATATGCTATAAACATCATATCGGCTTTCCCGCTGTGTTAATTACATCCATTATTGCCTCGCTAGTTTCTGGGTCAGATGAATTTTTATCCTCGACAACAACCTAGGAGGAGTGATTACTGAAAATTATACCAAATATGAGACCTCATTGAGGGTGGTTGCAAAAAAAAGCGATATATTGCTCTGCAAGAGGCATGTTTACCACTAGAACTCTCCCTTAGGGCCTTGCAGCGAGACGAGCAATGCATGCTTTAGTTTCCCAGCTTTTCGTCTCCTACTCCTTCTGCTTCACGTTGCATCTGGTGAGGCTACCGAAGCCGAGTGCTGTTCATCGTGACAACACGATTAATTCTATGTAATTACCAGAGAAGAAAGATGGCATCTAATACAAGCAGCAGGTTGCTTCTGTTTTCCACTGTGCAGTTGCACATGCGCAGCTGCAAATCTTCCTAATCTGTGCACCTGAGCGTGCACATGTATGCATCCCTGTGCCAATCCTCCAGAGCGGCACAGTCGCGCTGTGTGTTCTGGCTTTTGACGAGCAGATATGTGAACACTGAGCATTTGTCAGCTGTGTGTACAGGTTTGCAAACTAAACAGACCACCAAGCAATGATCTGTTAGGTGACAAGAACCTCTGGGAGAATGATGTAACTCAGACAGGAGGGTAAAGGGAGGGGAGTGTTCCACACGAGCGTTCGGACGCAACACGCTGAAACGCACAACCACAACTTAGCCAGATAGAGGTAGCAGCACAGTGTGGGAGATTGTGTAACAGATCAGCTTGTCAGATTGGCGAGATAGCTTCAAGGCTGCTTCTGAAAGCCAGACAGGAATGATGCAGCAAATGTGTAATGAGTGCAACACCGCACACTCACGTGCATGAATCATTTATTCATAGGCACATAAATCAAGCGTTGCAGCGAGATAAATAGTGAAGACGACTTTGTGAGATCTGTCAGTTACACGACGCTGCAAATAAAAACACAAAATCCAAGATAATGGAGGCAGCCGTGAATCTGCTGGCTCCAGCCTGTGTTCTGTCTGTCTGTCTATCTGTCTCCTCACAGAGAGACTCTTTTTTTATCATTTGCAAACTTCTTACCTGGCCTGAAGAAAACCCAGTTGTTGGTGTATAGAGCAGCAATCTGGTAAATGTGGCTTCTACTGACTAACAAAGAAGGGATCAACATAATGGCCTATATGTCAAAACTAAGTCACTTCAACAGCATCAAGACTCTTGTAAACTCTAAGAAAACCTTGGAAATCCTGCGTTCTTTCTTTTTAAAAATGCATTTATTTTTCAGCAAAATTACAAAAATGAAATTTAAAAAAAAAAAGCATTAGGTAGGGCTTTGACTCTTTTCCTTGGTTGTGTGTATATATACATCTTATATTACTTTTATGAAATAGTTGTTTGTCTTGAAAATGTTGGGTTGGATCAACAACAGTACACATGTTGCAACAGGTCTGAGTATGTTGAGCCTATGTCCACCGATTTTGTTTTTAAAAGTTTTCTAAGAAGGATGGAATTGTTTCAAGAAATGTGCACGTCCACACAAAACTACTGTGAACACAGTAGTATATAAGACACTGTAAACTCTTCATGGACAGGCACCATGTTATATCCAAGGGTTTTCTTCACCCACATCTTCCTGGCAGGTCCCTGAGATCATGTGACCTTGCTGAGGGTGTCCCATACTAAGCTGTAAACAAAAGGAGACAAAGCCTTCTGTCAGTGGCCCCCAGACTTCACATCTTTCTTCCTTTTGGACTTGAAATTGGTGGACTCTTTAAATTTCTCTTGTTTTTCTGCAATTTTTGGCTCTTGTGAAGCAATTTGTGATTTTATATCTTGAAAGGTGCTACATAAATACAATTAGACTTACACTCTGTGGTGCTGTAACACTGTTACAGAAATGCACCAAAAACAGATAAGACATGGAGCATGCGCAGGAGCTTGGGAGATGTTAAACATTCAAATAAATTGGCCGATAATCGAGCTAAACAAGAGGTATTTGTATGGGTTGTAGTTTTTGTTTACAGATATTTCAGAAAAAGCCAAATCATTTTCAGGACCTCTAAGACTAGAGCATGAATGCAACACTGTTCTCTGTAATTGCTGTAGCTGTTGGTGGAGCACAGGCTGGTTAAGAGAGAGGTAGGGCTACAGCATCATGGAAGAGCATCATGGGTTATAAATACACACACACACACACACACAACTTGCCCAACTTGACATATTTGACATGTTCCACCAGTTTCCATCTCAGGATAATGGCCTTGAGTGTGGAGGTGCTTTTTGTAACCCCAGCTGCTTTAAATTAGGCTAAGGTAAGTATTAGCATAGGTTCAGGTAAATCTTGCACCCTGAAGCTGCACGTAACATTTTGTTAATAAAGGTTATGAATGGAATTGGTAGTAAAGCTCAACCAGTCTGGTTTCCTACTAACGTAATTCACATAAGTGTGTCTTGCCATCGTCCTCGCCTTTTATAGTTCTGCCTTGAGGTTCATTTTTAGATTTGGAAATCCAATCACCACATCTGGGGGCTCTAAAATAATAACTAGTGTACGAAAGGAGTATCATCGACCCACTAAATCTCAACATTTATCTCAAATGATCCCTATGTAAGCCATCTGCTGTGTATTTAGCCAATATTGACTGATTTATGTGGCCCGTTATGCCCTGTCTGAAAAGATAGTGCTCTTAATATTTTTTCAAACGAAAGTGTGACTCCGTTGGGACATCTTTGTGAAATCGAAGAAGCCCGGAGTCTAATTTAATGACAAAAGGTACAGATAAATGAACAACATAATCAATGTAGCTAATCAAAGCTGATTTCATTTAAAGAAGCTTTGTTTTTCATTGATTTCATTACTATTATCTTTCCCATCTTTAAATCATAGCTGTTATAAAAGAGAAGGCAAGGCTTTAGAATTCAGTCATGTGTGTTTTAACATGGACAAGCTTCACTATTTGCCTGTAGTTTAACACTGACTCATGCGGAATGGTCGGATTGGTTAGAGGCCAAGCACTTGTTTTGTTTTCTTTCTTTCCCTTTTGATCGGCTTCATGTCTCTCTGTGTATTTATCTGCTTGTTCCGTGGCATGCTGTGCAGCTAGCTGCCAGTAGCCCGGTGGATGTGGGGATGCACGGCACACTTGTCATGTGTGCTGATGCTTTGCTGCAATGTGCGTTGGCCACAGGGTAGGATTGGGGCTGACTGGGGCTTAGCTGGTTTAACACAGACTGCACACACACACACACAGAATGTTTTGCATGCTATACATTACAAATACTCAATATTGTCCCTGATTGTTCTTGATAGTGGAAAATATCTGTAAAACAACAGTCTTGGGGTTTTATTTAGTTGTTTTTAGGAAGAAAATCTTCACTTTACACCTTCTACATGCAGTAAAAAGAGAGATTTACATTTGAGTTTAGATTTTTGATGCACAAAATAAAGTTCAAAGATTAAACTTCACCATCTGCTTTCAGTTTTTTTTCAAGGCCACTGCACGATGAGTGATGGTGTTTGCTTTGTGTGAATTATTGGCTTTTGAATGAAAGAAGCTTATTTTCTAAAAAAAAAAAAATGTTTGAAGTGATTTTAGAGGGCAACCTGTTTGTTGGTAATGCAGACAGTATGAGGACTTATGTGAGGATTACAGCCAAGAAATATTTCATAAAGCTTTTTCAATAAATATGGGGAGTAAAATAGATGCAATTAGTATTATCATTGGGATCGTGATCTTAGAGCACCCTTGAGTCAATCTGATGGGGCAATAGTGGCATATGAACAGTGTCATTAGCAATTTAATGCTCCCAAAGTAGCCATGGCGAGCCATTTAAAAAAAATACTTACTTTTGACAGATTTGTGAAATGAAAAGCCTTTTCTTTTTATAAAAGACCTGCCCTCATAATGAGCTGCACTTCCTTATTGGAGTGTCTCAAAGATGTAAGGACAAAAAAAAAAGCCCCTTTTAAGTTGAGCACCATAATGTGCAATGATTCAAATAACTCCCTCTTAAGCAACAGAAAAAATAAAATGATCATAAAGAGTCATTCTTTTAATGTAGCATGGGATAATTACAGCTCATACACTTCTTTCCATTGTTGTAAGAGGCTGGATGTCTCCATCTGTGTACATATTAAAAGCATCAGTGATTAGTGTAGTGTAAATGTCTTGGATTTTGCATTAAAATGTTGGCTTGAAATGGGCTGGCTGCATTTTGTTGATTGCAGCAATAAATGGATCGATATGAGAAGATGGATCACAGGATGAAGGCTGCTGCCAGCTGGTGGGTGTGGATGAAGGGGAAAGGAAGAGCCACGTCCACATCCAACAACATCTGGACCAAATCTGCTTCTCAACTCAGTCTGGTTCTTGAAAAAATTTCGTAGAGCAGAGCATTTAGCACGTTATACACTGGCCGGCCAAAGAGACAGTTGCCCCCAAGAAAAAAATAGGTCACACACTAATATTTTGCATTCGCATTGTTTCTAGAAGCTTCTGCAATGTCACAAAGTTTATTTCCATCACGTGTGTCATCAATAAAAGATCTTGGTGAACAACATCGGGTCATTCAGTATATTGTGGTAGAATGAGGTCAGCTGACCTCATTCTTTGGGCACACAATGTTGCTAAACCTAGACCTAACATAGACCTGACCAATTGCAGCAACCCAGACTGCCCCCCACAGGCTTGTACGGGAAGCACTAAGCATGATGGCTGCATCACTTCATCTGCTTCTCTTCTTACCCTGATTCTATTTGATTTCACCAAAAGTTTAAGCAATCACCATCATTCAGGATTTTTTTTCTGACCATGAAGACAATAATTCTATCCTTCCAGTTTTTAATAATGCATTGGACAGTTCTTAACTCACTTTTAGTAGTTTCTGTATCTCCTTAAATATTTTCTTTGATTCCAATGATTTGACCCTTCTTAAACAGACTAACATCTTTTCCACAACCACAGGATGTGTCTTTATACATGGTGGTTTAAGAAATGAGAAGCAATTCATTGCATCAGTTGGGGTTAAATGACTTTGTTGCAGCTGAAAGAAAATTGCCCAATTATCCAAAAGGAGGCTCTGCCCCTATTTGCTTGGTTAAATCCAGGTTGTGACTTTTGTTTTTGCCCAGGAAGTATATTATTTTATGTAAGGATTTGTTCAACATTACAAGAGGGAAAACAAATGTAGAAATCCAGAACAAGATCTCTATCCCTACTATGATAAAATGCTATATTTATTATAAAGAGGCCTTCCACTCCCTGGAATCCTATGATAATAGAACCAACCTTCCTTTGTAATCCAAATAGTACTTTTCAGAGTATCTGGCAGCGCTATGTGTTCCTCTTAGATTATGGGTGTTATTTTCAAGAAGTCGGCTATTGATCCTAATGAACATGCAGCGAGGAGGGGTTTGTTTATCACATCTCTTTACTAAAGTTAGTACTCACATTTCACTCGGCTAATCCTTAGCATCTTTAAATGTTGACATGTGAGCTTGTTTTTGTTTTATTTTGTGTCAATTTTTTTTTTCTTTTTTACTTCCAAGCATTTTGGACAGGAGACAAAGAAGCCACAGAAATGAGAATCTCCTTGAGTTGCAGTCAAGAAAACAAATGTGAGTTGCTCATTCGTGGCTTTCTTTGCTTAAGAAGACCCATACATCCTGTCTTTCACTGCTTTATTCTAGACATTCATAGACACTTCTATGGCCAATGTAGAGTCACCAATTATTCTAGCACACGTATTTGGACTTTAGGAACTAAAGCACCTGGAGGATGGTATTGGGAAAAGCCACAAACTTTACTCTAAAATGCCACTAATAAGGTTTGAAACAGGAGCCTTCTTGTATTGTCTAGTGGTTTATCATTTTTACAAGTCACACCTATTAATGGGCAGTGATGGGGAAAAACGGCGTTAGAATAAACGCGGTTACTAACGGGCGTTACGTTTTTCAGTAACGGGTAATCTAACTAATTACTCTTTCCATCGCTACAACGCCGTTACCGACGTTCACTGACTATTGTAAGATGAGTTTCTTTATTTGGGGGGGGGGGGGGTGAACCGAAGTTTCAACTTTGTTCGGACTATATTGTGCTGCTGCCGGAGTGAAGAGATGGAGGGATACAGTTGAAGCTGGAGAATACGCTTGAGTAAAAGAAGCTGTGTTCTGTTGTGAGCGGGTGCTAGCTAAGAATGAAGCAGCATAACATATTCGAGCCAAAAGTTGTCTGCAGAAGACGCAATATAGCGTTTCATTATGAGTCTGTTCACTTAAGCCGTTTTTTACTGCGCAGCCTGTTTCTCCCACTAGTGATGATGATTTACCGAAGAGTAAAATGTCGGGAGACGTGGGTAAGTCAGTGTGCGCAACTGAACACACACACAAACACAGCGCGCACACACAGACACACGAGGAGGAGGCGGCTCATCCATCAGGCTGAGATTGGTCTCCTTGATTTTTCTTAGTAATTTATTCTACAAAATGTCATTTATTAATTAACGTAGCCTTTTTATTCAGTTTTTATTAATGAACATGCAGATGAATCTGAAGTTCTGTTAAAGGTGACATGTTTCAAACATTTTTTTAAAAAGTAACGGAATAATTACTTTTCAGAGTAATTCGTTATTTTTATAATGCTGTAACTCCGTTACTAACGCAGTTACTTCTAGGCAGAAGTAACTAGTAGCTATAATTAATTTTTGTAAGTAATGTGCCCAACACTGTAAGTGGGTTTGAGTGGAGCAGGTATTAAAGGTGCAGCTTTTGAAGTAATTGCTACGCCCATCTTTACCACTAGATGTCAGTAAATCTTATACACTATATGCCTTCCAGGCTCATTTATGCTCAACATAAAATATGAACTATTTGTGATTTGCATTTATGTGCAAATTACTTTTATTTTCAGAGTTTCCAGATGCGTACCCAGACGTATAGGAAACAGCAGTACCACCAGAACTCATGAGGGCAGTGTTATGCAGTATAAGTGCAACCTCTTTGTATCTCTTTCTGAGAGATTATAATGATCTTTCCCCTTTAGTCGTGTTTTCTGCTGTCTGAAACAGACATCAGAACTCAGAAGTGAACTCTGAACTCTCCAATGCCCTCTAGCGGATGTATTGGCTAACAACTATCCCAGCACAAAGGATGCATGGGAGTATGTGGGAAGTGATGTTTGCTAATGTTTGGAATGTAAAAGGGGCATAAATAAACCTTTTTAAGCAGACATGTTCGGAGTTGGTGGCCAAAAAGCTGACAAATCCATAAGAATTTAACACTGGGATGGATTTTAAAGGCTGTGTGCCGCAGGTCTTTTGCAAATATATAAAAAATAATAATGTATGTGTGAGTGATGAACCTTATATATTAATGCTGCTTTCACCACTGTTATATTCATTCTGAACCATTAAGATTATATATCAGGGTGTGAACAAACACCTTGGTGCCCTGGAGTGTCTGGTACCACAATTTTAGCTATAGATCCATTGAGCCTTGTAGCTTATTGAGTGGCCTTGTTTTGCACAGTTGCCAACAGGCCTCATCAGATTGGTATCTGGGGAGTTTGGGTACTCAGTGAGCACCTTAGGCTCTTTGTCATGTTCTTGGAGGTCTTCCTAATAGGTTTTTGCAGGGTCCATTGCCATCCTGCTGGGGATGTTGCTACTATATGGGAGTCCTGTTTCTGTGGGGGGAGCCAATATTGTAATTTATTAACATGAGCTTTAGTCTCTTCTCTCTGGTTTAAAAATTTGATCTATATTATTCAATGTAGAGATAACTCGTTAATGCAAAGAGAGGCTCATTTCATAACTGACCACGATGCAAATTTGAGTATTTTTGATGCCTACTAGGCTAAATTTAAAGAAAAAATCACTTTATATTTCATACATTTTTGTCTTTTTGCTTACTTGAGCGTGCAAATGATTTCCCCAGTGATTATCATGCAGTTCAGAGCTATCAATAGCAAACAGGATACAGTCGATGCCAAAGAGCATTAGCTTATTGCTTTGGCAGAATGAAGCAGCAGCTTCATGTCAGTTAGGAGGGAATAAATGAGTTGGTGAAAAACTGCTGTGTGATGCTTCAGCGCCGTGGAATGCTTTACATTTGGCATTCAAAACAGAAAGCAGCTTGAAGGCCAACGTCAGACTGTGAACATTTTGGTTTGGGCTCATATGAGGAAATCATTCAAATACAACAGAGCATATCAGAAGCACTTTCGAACCCTGCTATTCAAAACCAAATGCAGAGTTACAAAGAATCTGTTGTTGCCTGGTGATTGTAGGTCAAGGACTTTTGCCTTTGGTGCCAAGCTGTTGAGTGACATAAAGGAAAATATCAAGGGTGGGTTGATGTACAAACACACACACGCTGTCATTCTATACAAATGACATTCTTTGAATACAACATGCAGAGGTCTCACTCATTGGCCCTGAGCATAATATTCTCTGCTGAATGCCATCTGTGAGTCTCTCTAGCCCTGTCTCGTCTCGCCTTTGTCTTCCCAACAGTTGGCTTGTTTAGTTAGACTAAACTTGATAGGCGTCCTTTATTGTTGGGTTCAAAAACCTTTCTGCATTTGTAAGGCATAAACTAAAATGCTTTTCCTGACCTTAATCTAACAAATTCATCAAAAGTCTTATTGCAAATGGGGTGAATATTTTCACTGCCTGCAGCTATTGTGGGATTATCTGCACGATTGAATATGCGTCCCTCGTGAACCATGCCAGCTGGGGTCATTTGCTCCTTCAGCTTTTTGATTGTTCGTTAAAATGTTTCTGCACCACTGAGCCAGTTCCTTCATCCCATTCCATCAGGGTCAAACAACACAGCCTCTTATTGTCCAGATTCCTGTTCCACTTTTAATTTGTTTGCTCAAGTGTCTGTTTCTATATATTGGAAGTGTTGTTTGCTTTTCAAAGTACAATGTACAGAAGTTGCAGCAGATGGTGGTTCGTTTTTCAAACTCGGATCGACTCACTAAATCTACTCCTTGATACGAGCTATGCAATTGCAACACCTACAAGTGCATGGCGATAGTAGAAAGATGAAATCCAAAGACTTCATCTTACTGTCGGAATGATGCAATGTTATGTGTTTTTTCAGAAGTGTAAATTATGGTTTAATGTTCTGTGACTTACAACATTACAGAATATCTTTGGCTTACTGAATCTTAAAAGGTTAAACTTACAAGGGATTGCAAGAACTGAGTAGTGGTCTCATTTATAAAAGCCAACTTTATGGTCAGAATAAAAAAACGGTAAACTGATGCAATAAAGGCAATATGGGTCATTTCACTTGGCATGTAGCAAAACTTTTCTGTTTATACGGTACTATTGATTGCTTACATGAAATGATTGTTTCCCTGTATTTGAATGCCAAATGTTCTGATCTTTTAAAAGCATTTCCACATTTTATCTTTTTGTAAAAAAAAAAAAGAAAAAAAGAATCTTTGGAAAGGTAGCAGACAAGATGGCATTTTTAAGGAAGGTAAACAAGGTGATAGATAGATAGGCTCAGTAGATAATGTACGTTGTATAACCGTGCAAAGTTCAGAGAAACAACAAAAAAGTAAAGAGCTACAGACATCAGTTAGCATGTTGAAGTTTATAAAAGTTAGAAAAGGATGAAATATAAAAACGAAAAAAAAAAAAAAAAAACAGGATAGCTTTTTTTAAAAAAATACAAAAACAAAAAAAAAGACATTGGTGGCCTGACTTCTGTTTAGCAAAGTTGCTTCTGAGCAAACCCCAAGACTTCTGGAACATTGTCCTTTTAGACATTTAAGATCAAGCCAAACATCACAAACACCTCAACTGTAAAGAACAGTGGTGGGGGGGCTGATGATTTGGGTTTGTTTTGTACCTGCAGGACCTGGACACATTGAAGTCATTGAGTCAAATGTGAGGACATGTGTCCGACAGCTAAAACTTGGCTTAATCTGCATCATGAAACAGGACAGACGGTTGGAATTACACTGGGGCTTTCGGGGGAGCCTTAGCTTTGGGCATGTACTGCAACTTTGCAATACATGTTTGTGCACGTAGTGCGGTCAAAGACATGGTTACTGCTAAACAACCTCTTGCTCTTTCTGCATGTTGTTTGTATAATCGGAAATGGGGACAGAGAGTTCTGTAACAACCACAAAAATGAGCATATCAGGTGGTCGTTGTATGGACCCTCGCAGCCTACAAACAATGCGGCTGTCCACATCAGTAACCTTGTGAAAAAATTGAATGTAACCTAAAATTGGACTATTTTTTTAGGGCTCCCTCTTAAAGTATCAGCTGAATGTCTTAAGGGGAGCTCCCCTGTAATTCGAAACTCAAGGACAATGACCCCCAAATACAGAATCTAATCTTTAGAAGAGGTGCTATATGACCCAAGTCAACCTGATTAGCAGTATGCCTACAGGTCCTTCAATAGATCTTGAACAAAAACTCAATAGAGGTGGAGACGACGGAAACATGTAGTTGACTTGTTGGTGGGATCTGGATGTTCCCTTTTTTTAGAGCTAAACCGTAAGTCCATGAGGATGCAACGAGGCTGTATTTCAAAGATGTTTTCAAGCATAACCCATTGCAAAAGTATAGTATGTCTTCTTTTGTTCTGTGACTCCAACATTCTTAAGAAACCAAGATCGTTAAGCCTCCTCAGTTGGGACTTGGGTAACCTGCAGGATTGAACAGCAAAGTGCCATGGAGACACTCTAAGCGGCTTTCTTTGAATCTTGCTTGACTCACGGTGGCATCTCGTTGGTGCCATACATCCAAAATTCTGCTTCTTATGACAATAATCATAATTACAATGTATTTCAGTGTACAGCTTACTTACTGTGCATAAATTACTTTAACTTGTAAAATATCTACTTAAATTTTTTTTTTTTGTGTACTCTGCTACAACTTTCCTTAGCATCAACCTTTTATCAGCCACATTCTGCACAATCCTTCCTTTCTCTTCCATTCTGAGCCACGGGCTGCCGTCCCTTCCTGTCGCAAACAGTTTGCCAGAACCTCCTTGAAGTTCTGGCAAACTGAAGGCTGAATATATTTCCACTACCATATCCAAATTTGTGCCCTTTGGAACCAATTTGCCATTGTTGACCCCAGCACAGATGGTGAAGTTGAGGCTGAATGTAATATAGGTCCTGCAAGCATGATTAGAACACAGCATAGGGGGAAAATGGGACGCAATTTGCAATCATTTGAATAAATAATCCTACATTTAATTTGATATTCAAGTGCCTCTGTCTGTTTGAATAGTGATGTCATAATACAAGAGTATCTCAGACTTTTTCAGGTCAGCTGACTCAATGTGAAACAAAATTTTGAAGCAATATTCTTAAACCCCAAAATGCACACAAACGCGCACAAACACACACACACACACACAGTCCACTGTGTGACTGATTCTGCTAGCTGTGGAGCCTTTGAGTCTGTCTTTATGATGACAAATAAAGCACTCTGATTCTCCCTCTGAGGCAGGCACATGGACACACACACACAAACATAGATGCATCTGTTAGCTTTCAAATCCTTTTTTTCTGAACCCCTTACCCGAAGGATCCATCAGGCGAGGATGCCTTTTTTTGTCTGTACATTTGTTTGTTTCTTAGCTGGTATCTAAAATAAGTCTTTTGCATTCATTAATGTTTATTTGTATACCACTGACAGGAGTCCAGTTATATAAATATCTCTGTGGACTGGTTTAAAAAAACCATCTATCCAACTGTTGAAGCTCTAGAGGTTTTGTCCTTTTTGATAGGATTTTTTTGAACTGTGGTGTTTGTTCTGCAGACAGACACGTCCTGCCCTGCCATTTTACATTAAAAGCTGCTATGAAAATCAAATATCTTTCATCACAATAGTTACTGGAACCCTTCAACAAACAAATCATTGGATGTGCTGCACAACAAAGGCTTTGCACAGGTTCAGGCAGGATGTTTGAGAACAGACTGTTGGGATAAATGAATTCAGGAAAGCTAGAATAGTGCTGTGAGTCAGAAGGGACGCTTGTAGGAAATGAGATCTTTGCAGGGATTTCTATAAAGGAAAATAATATATTTTGTTTGGAAAATAGTTTTTTTTGAGGATGCAAAACAGGAGTAGGAAGGTGTGCAACAGAGCTTATAATGGGTTCATCCATTTGGCATCTAATTTGACCTGAAGTTTTGAGCTGGTCTTCAGCTTACTTTTGCTTGTGATAGCGGACTTGAAAAAACATGAACTCCCACAGGGCACGTTTTTTGGGGTGCATCGACACCAGCTGGGTCAACACAAACAATGGAAACAGACGTTGTCTTGCTTTTACCAAGAGATAAGCAAATTTTCTTGTTTGTTGTTTGGCTTGTCTTCTCCATCAGTAATTCTTAGTGCAGCGCCAACTTAGGCAAGGATGGGAATATGTTATTTAAAAGGTGACTAAGACCAGTGTGTTAGTGAACTTGGACCAGATGAACATTGCATATTCCACCAATCATACAGAGTGTAGCAGAATATTAGGTGTGGAAATTACCTTAGTCTAAGCGACAAATCTGTGGACTCATCTGCAAGCTTGAAAACCAAGCAAGGCATTGGAGGCATCACATACAAGCTAATCACTGCTGGTCAACATTGTTTAACTGACTGCTGTTTGGCACATTCAGCTAAAGTAGACTATCCAGATGTGCTTAAAGATCAATTGTTGTCAAGGTGGCAAGATTTATGAACAGATTTGCAGCTATTGTGGATAATTTTGTTGTGAAGAAAGGACTCGCAGCTGATCTTAAGTTTATTCACTACAGTAGTCTACATCAATGATCATTCAGGGGCAAGCCCTCATCTTACTGTGTATCATCATTTCTATAGTGGTCTAATACTGATCTATCTTTAATCATGACCGTCTCTGGAGCGATTAACCTTTGATTCAAATGTCATCTTAGTAAATATAGCAATGATTCATCCATGAGGTACAACAAACAACCACAGTTGATTCTGTCAATCAAAAGGAACACAAGGTCACACTTTCTAGAAGATTCTTTCTCCAACACCCCCCCCCCCAGCAGTCACAGTGTAGGTTTTGCATTCCTTGTCTATGCTTAACATCTCATGGCTGCAACACATATCTACTTAAATGTAGGTTCAAAATGTTTATAAAAGAACCACTTCCACCATCTTCATTGTTGGTATGATTGGTGTAGTATGCGGGGGAAAATTAACCTACAACCCCCATCTCTTAGTATTATTTCATTCTACATATACTGAATATATACCAATGTGACTTTTTCAGGTTGCATAAATGGAAAGCTGTAAGAGTTGTTTTGTTTTTTTAAATCATTGTGAAAAATAGACTAATTTTCTAATAGTCTATGTTAAAAAATTAGCCCTATAAAAACAATGTTTTGGCAATTGGATGAAATATTCAACCAGATAAATTAATAGCGTGTAGATATGAAGAAAAATAATGCAAACCGACAAGGTTTTCTATTAAGTTAGATGCCAGTTTTACATGATGGGGGAGAAGGGGGGGGGGGGGGGGGGGGGGAGGGGGGGGGGGGGGGGGGGGGGGGGGGGGGGGGGGGGGGGGGGGGGGGGGG
>JBBBVU010000026.1:12814098-12831654 GCA_037177055.1 Atherinosoma microstoma
CAGGTGGTGGATTTTAACCAACAACTGCAGCTACCCCGAATCATGGTCCTAAATGAATTCCCTTCCAATGTGAGCCAACTGATGTTTCATCAGTTAAACACTTTGATGTGAAGCTGCAGCAGTGGGGCGTAGCTCACTCTAGCTCTGCCACAGTATAAAGAGTAAACAAAGAGGCTTCCTTCACTGAGGTAAAATAAGGTGAATGATAAGTATATTTTGTTTTTTGCTGAAAACAATGTGAATGCAATGAGGAAGTGGCAGAGCCTAGTAATATATTTGAAAGCAATTACTGAATATGATTAATAGAACACATTTTAAAATCATTTTGTTTTCCATCTTCTAAAAAGAGAGGCAGCAGTTTTCTTTTTTTTTCTTAGGATGGAGGGATAAAAAAAAAAAGATCAGGGATCAGGAAAAAAAGTGTCCATCTCTTGGACAATCTGTGGTGTGCATTTAAAGGTATACCGTCTAACTTTTGACCCAAATATTAGCCTAATGTGAGTAATAATTAATTATTTCTTGGGTCAATATACAGTGTTTGACGTGTGTCGGCGCTCCGACGGGGCTGCCCTATTCAGAAACCAGAGGTTGTAACTTTGTAGGAGCAGATCTGTCACTCATGGGATCATGTGACCTGCTTTCAATCAAAAGTTTGTCATGGCTGAACGAAGTAAGAAGGTGAAAACAATGTCTGAGGAGGCCAGAAAGAGAGGACTGTTTAATTCTGTGACATTGTTGTGTGGCCTGTTGGAAGTTACAGGTTTAGCACCCCTAGTATCCAAAAGTTACACGGTATCCCTTTAACAGACATGATGGCTGAGCATGAAATCAGACAGACTTTCTGCACTAAAAGCTAGCATGTCCAAGTACTTTGGCTTCTTTGGGTGGTTTTGTTTGCTTGGAAAGTGCGGTTTGTTTGGGAAGTTACACTGAAAGTCTGATTCTGATTCAGAAGCAAACTCTGGTCCACTTCCAAACGGAGCTCTCAGCTTCAAATGAACCAAATACAGGAAGTGGACTACAACGCAAAGGGCATTGTGGGTAAACGCAACTAAAAACATACATGAGGTGGGATGATGGCCTGTTCGAGCCCAGGCAAAATGGCTCGCAGTCAAACATGGAAGAACACAGTAAAAGTTCCAATAGAAATATGACGCTGCATCGGAGGTTTTAGGTTGACCATGTTTTTCTCTTATGTGTTGGTGGAAACGAGTTGTCCTCCAAGTTTTCTTCTTCATTGTTTGTCATTACAAGTATTAGAAACCATAACAACGCTGAAGTTGGCTTTCGTTTCGCAGCTTCCATTTCACCACTGATTTAAAAAAAAAACAAAAAAAAAAATTTTTTGGGGGGGGGGTCTAGACCACATTAGACAATGTCCTGATGAAAGACTACACCATTTAAACTCTTCAAATCTGGACAGAAATATCCCACCCAGTGTGCAGATTCATTAAAACACAGTTTCTGATTTGTGAAACCTTCATTCTTTTAGTGAAATTACAAATTGGGCTCATTTGATGTGATACAGATGCTAAAAACATTAGACAATATATAGACTCTTTAGATCTGGACAGAAATATCCCACCCAGTGTGCAGATTCATTAAATACAGTTTCTGATTTATGAAAACTTTTATTCTGTTCATGAAAATACAATTCATGGAGATTTTATGTTGCAGAAACTTGACCCAGCTATGGTTTAGGCATGCAATTTTCAAACAGAGCCCTAAAGATAGGGCTCAAAGGGTTCATTTGAGGTAACTTTTCTCACTTTTGTTTGTGTTTAGTAGTTTCCTGTATCCCACCTTTTGAAGCCACTTTTATAGCTGGCAATTTCAGGGGAAATGAAGCTTCGACTTATACTACACGGCTTAATGTGGTGTTTGATATTACAATTCAGGTTGTTAAATTTTAATATCTATAATATCTGTGCCCAACAGTTTGAAAATTAAAACCTAGATGTTTGGGATTGTGCAGGATGATTGTATCCGTTGAGTTATTCTGATCACAAATCTCATGAATAAAAGTATGCATTTAAATGAACCCAACTCCCCCATTTAGCATGGATGACAGTATCCTCTGCATTATATTTAGAAATGATTATATCAAGCGCAGATTGTGCAAAAAACAGGCCTTCAGTGGAGCAACGGTCTGCCTGCTTTCAGCTTTGCTGCCATTGTGCCATGACTCCATTAACACATTGCAATCTCAGATATCATAACTAATCTTTGGAATTAAGTATTTTTCTCCTTTTTTTTTTTTGTACAGCAGTGTAACTGAGCTGGTGCAGGCTTCGGTTTCAACCGACAAAGCTAATCTTCCTTTTTAAAAATGAGATTAAAATCCTACAAATCAACAAGCTACTCTCCCTGCTTATAATTATTTCATTATACAGCTCCGTGGGTGTTATCTAGGAGGAATTGATTGTAGCAGCTGGCGATTCTTGGTGTTGCTATTGTACTTCTGCTTTAACTATCATCCCACATTGTTACCGTTAACCTCAACATTGTGATAATGGCAGCCCTTTCCCCCCCAATGTGACATTTACCTCACTATCAATGACAACAATAAAAATAACTTCAGTGCTGAAACCGGAAGGTCGTGCCACCATCCCTCTGCTTCCTCTCCGCCAACCTCCGTTCCGATACGCCTTTATTACTCCGCAACACTGCTTGATCCTCTTGCCTCGCTATTTCTTTTTCGCCCCGCTGAGCTGCCACGCAGACACTAACAAGCAGATGTCTTTGGATACCCTCAACCCCTTCATCTACGGTGCCATAAACGCACCTGGCTTTGAAGCACGGCAGAGCAACAACAAGTCATTTAGTCGTTTCGGTTCATCGAGCAGGCCGTTTGTTAGTTAGCCCCGGGGTAAAGCTCTCTGCAAGAGGCAGGGGAAAGGAGGATGGGGTGTTTGGGGAGGAGGATTGAGCTCTGTAATGGGAAAAAAAAAGTTTAGGTCTCATAAGTTGAGCTACTGATAGACACAAACATGTCAAAAAAGTTAAATACCAAGCAAAGAAGTGGAGAGAGGTAGCGGGCTAATTGCAATTCTCAAGGGTTCCTGACCAGCAATTTCCTCCTGAAATTGAAAGCAAATTCCTTCTTCACTCTGCTCTCAAGCCAAATTACTGTGTGCTTTTTAGTATTATTCACTTGTCTTACTGAATTTATTTCTTTTCTCCTTTTAGGAGGCTTGAAGGAATAATGCTCAGACAATCTTGTTAATATTGAACAAAGAGTGAACACCCAACACTAAACGATGGCATTTGAAATTTTACAGAAAAGGTATTTGCAAGATATCATGAACTCCTAATAGCTTTATCCAGTTCCATGCTTATTATTTAACTTTTTTGTGTGAATGATGAAATATGGCATTATTACTGTCGTCAACCATTTCTCAACCTAAAACTATTGTATAGTTGGAAAGATTGAGCAATTTCTTGTATGCGCTGTAGTAGAAATTCATTTTCTTTCAAATCTAATCAATCACCTACATCTATTTTATATTTGCAACCTTTATTGGAACTTTCATGGTACCAAAACCCAGTCCTGATGTGGCAAAAAAAGTTTGGGTTGGGTTTAGCTGTATATAGTAAATGTGCAAGACTACAGTGCTTGTGGCAAAAAACTTGGTCTAAGACATATATGAATGGAAAACTTTTAAAAAATTTGCACTCCTAACAAAACATGGACAATTTTTAAAAAAATACCAAGGGGCAAACGATGATGAATGGTCAAGTAATGGTAACAGTTAATAGTGGCAATGGCAAATTATTTATATAGCAGCAAGTTTTCGTTTTTATCATTTTGGATTTATAAAACGGACATGAGAGGACTTGGCCATCATTTGTGGTGAGAAACTAGCATATGAAAGCATAGAACCAAGCATGGTTTCAGCACAGGGCAAGGAAGGGGTCCATGGTACTTTTGAGTCGATACCCTAATGTGCATTATGATTTTATATTTATCATATGACTATTATGTGTTTTATTTTCCATTGAAATTGTGAATAATATAATCTGTAATTTTAATCATTTGGTCATTTTAAAAATATTTATCGGGCCATTTGATATATGCCAGTTGTTTGCGAACCGCTGGTCGAGGCAGTCTTTACAGGCAACGCAATGCTGCGTGGGGTTGGTGCCATACAGGTTCAGTGTAGTACCCCATGTTACTTCGACATGTTGTGTGGGGATCAGATCGCTGACCTTGCAACACATTACTCACCTGAAATTGAATAATATGAAGAAAAATTATGTCACTGACAGCACCTGTTTGCATTATGCTTTTGACACAATGATGCAAAAGAAAAAAAGAAAAAAATAAGTGGATAATTTGCCGTTAGACAGTGCTGTATGATGACCCAAAAACTGGATGATTAGAGGGGTGGATGTACTGCATATAATAGTCCATTATCAGTGCTAACCTAATTTTTAAACTACAAAAAAATCAAGCTTTTTCACCAGGGGATGCTTTATATTAGAGAAGTTTTGAAACAGCTGCTGTATTGTTTATGCCGACTCAGTTTATTTCATCTACATGTTGTCTGACCCCACAAAGGTATTCTTTATTACTATATCTTTAAAAAGAGGTGGAGATGAGTTGTTTCCACGTGGCAACACTGTCAGGTGTTCTGCTTTCAGCTCAACTAAAACAAGGCCAAGATGTCGCCTTCCACCCCAAATGAGATGCTGTGTGTCACATTAACCCTTCCATTAATCACCTTTAAGCTATGCATGTGTGCAAGACTGTATTATTCGTGAATACAGACGGCGCTCGAGATCATTAATCAACTCAAGGCGTGAGAGCCAAGGGGTTTCCAAAATGTCAAGGGGGTAGGTTGGAGTTTGCTGCGCTCTGTGCTCCGTCGTGTTCTTACACCAGGGAGCTGATGGTTGCACAACACTCCCTTCCGTCCCAGATGGCGGAGAAGAGCAGCAGGAAAGCAGAAGAAAAGAGGATGCGTTGAATTTGTATGTGTGTGAATGTGCTGGAGAAAAAAACCCAAACAAGTCTGCAGGAGTCGGTCAAGTTGATTCCAAAAAACCAAGCAGATTCTCACAACAATATGCCAGGCTAAAATAAAACTTTTAAAAGCTTTGCAACAGCTTTGAGCTGATATCAAAGAGATAATAAGCTCCATTTTACTCCGAGGCACGCTCTGGCTCTTTGCTTTTATTTAAGTGGCGTACAGGTTTGAAGCATCTGTTTAACATTACAATGCCCGCTGTGATGCGGTGACATTAGAAATGGATCGAAGGCAACATTTAAGATGAGAACATAAGAGAAAGAAAGAGCTGGTGTATAAAAAAGCAGGTGGATTTTACATAAGGCCAAGAAGCTGCCTGTTTAAAGCTAAAAAACATAATTTTGAATTCTATTTTTTTCCAAGGAGGATATTGAAAGCGAAATTGGGGGTGAGAAAAGTCATAGACAGCATCTAGAGCAGGAATTCAATTCTAGGTTTTAGTTACAGTTATGTATCGGTTGTTTGACTTCTCACCTATTAAAGATGAAGCTGTACAAACTTGTTCTGATTTTCTTTTGTAGAAGGAGAATAAATCAGCAGAGGGATGTTTGAGGTTGTGAGAAAGAAGAGATGTTAGAAATGGAAATTCCAGGTAAAATAAGTTCAAGCGTAATACCATCTTTGTGTCATGTTTCAGTTTTTAATCAAAGCTACTTGTCAGATTCCAAAGAGGAGAAAAAAAATACTAATTGGATACTTTATGATTCAATATTTCCACTAAATGTTGTATATTTCTTAATAAGTACTGATTGACTTCATGAGTGCATGCTTAAATAGTCATACATATAGATTGTGCATTTACAAAATTAGATATTTAAGAACTTGAAAGTTAACTCATTAATTAAAACACCAGAATTTCATAAAGTATTATTTTTATATGCAGAGGTTAAAGCCAAAAAAACACTACTATAAATATATAAAAAAAATATTTTTCTTTGTGAAATAACAAACTACTCTGAATGACAATATTGCAGGTAAGTTGCTATGTAACAGAGGCTACAGATTAAGCAAAGCTATTCAAAACAGTAACACCAAGCAAGGTTCATAGGTGGCTATAGTACTTGATCTATATGCAGTATCCTTAAATAGGGCCCTGTCTGATGTGGTAGATGCAAAAAATCCATAAAATTACCCTTATTTTATAAATAGAATATAGTTTCTGCAAATCAGAAACTTTTCTTTTTTATGAATTCACATAAAATGTTTAAGTCCAAATTTGAACATCCTTAGTCTTGCAGGTTTTTAGCAAGAACTGATCTAATGTCCCCCAAAAAGCAGTAGAAATGTCCTTTGTGTGTAAATACAATGAAGAGGCTAACTTTACAAATGAAAGGCTTGTCTTCTCTGCCCTTTTCTCCCCTCCATGCCCAGTGCAAATGCCCATTGCTGTGGTGGCATTTATATGCCTGACAGAGCAGAAAAAGAGAGAATCCTACCATTTCCTTTGTGATAAGAAAATCTGGAAGGACTATTGGAACAGTAGCGGAAAACTTCAAATGTGGAAAAAGTAAATGGGAAGAACTTGACCTTTTACTGCCAAGATTGCCCCTGTTTAAAATGCACGAGGGCGATGGTTGACGGTGGCAATGTCTTTTTTTATTTATTAAAAAAAAACAAAAAGTATAAACCTGTTCAGTAGAAAAGGTAACTCTAAAAAAAAAACTTTAGCTTCTGGGGTGGGTGCCATTGGGGTGAATGAAATGAAATATACTTTATTTGTATATGGTTTGTGGGGCAGCCTCCTGATTTAACGGTGGGGGAAACACTGGACTTTATTCCCAACTACTCAGTGGCAGAGCTGACCAGTTTGTGCAGAGGGGGGTGGGACCTTGTACAGGGCCTATTTGGAAAAACATGCTACAAATGTATTCTAATATTATTATTTTCATCATTATTATATTGTGAGGAGTTCCAAACACTAATGGGTACCATGACGGTGACATGGATTTATCGCTGAAGAGTGACCTGCTGATATTTTGCAAAACAACTACGGTTCACACTGCAGCAACAGGGTTTTTATAATCACACTGCAGCAACAGGGTTTTTATAAATATTTCCTAATAGTTCAATCATCATACAGCCACAAAGCGGTACGCAATCAATCTACACGGCAAGCCCGTTTCAGAACCATGGACAGCACCAAGGATTTATCCAATAACATACTGTAAGCCTAATATACTTTGTGATATGAAAAATAGCCACCCTGCTATCAGGCTACACACAACAAAGCCACATTATGAATCCACACAGCTTATAGACAATAGCGAGAAATTAATGAGACGCAGTGGTTTTTAAATTTAGATTGACAGAGGGCCAAGGGGTACTGTCCACCTGCCCTCACCCCAGCCCTGCTACAGCAACAACTGCAAGGTCAATTTTAGAAAACGGTTGTCAATCCGACACTAAATTGTTTGTGTCCATGTTACCGTCAAGCAGGTGTCGCTTGTTACGAGTTAATGTTGTACTATGAGACGAGGAGCAGCTATGATGCTGAGAGTAAACCACTAATTTGGGAGATATTGTGAAATGGAAGATTTGCTCATATCAGGGCGAAGTTGTGACCAGAAAATAAAATTACTTTCATCAGTAACATTAACCGATCACAGTGGTGCCCTGCAGCCTAAAGACTAAAAATAAGAAAAACTATGTAAAATATCTGTCAAATGCAAAAGTTTGAAGCAATTTCTTTTGATTAGACTTGGGCTATAAATTTTTGTCCCCAAGGGGTAAATCTTTACCATTAAATCTCTCGGTTTAGTACTTTGACCCTTTCATGTAGTGTCTACTACAATGGACTAAAAATTAAAAGCTGTTTAGTATATGCATGGGGAAGGATGGCATATTAGCCACTTCAGTCGACCTTAGTGAGTCATCCAATGCATGCATACATTGTAATTACCAGGTTAACCTCGGTGTTTAAATGGGAAAAGAAAATGATAGCTGTATTTTTATACAATATTAACATTAAACAGAGAAAAAATAGAAAATATTATTTCATAGATTTTAATGAACATAAGATAAATGAAGAAAAGCATCATTATACATGTCAGTAGGAGTGAAATACTGTGTGTGAAAAATTTTTTGCACTGATTTGTACTAATTCATGCATCAGAGGGTTAAGTGTTTGTGAGAGTGTCCATCTGCATGCCCCCACACCATGCCGATGCTATAAACCTAGAGAAAACACTGTGGAACAATTCATATTTAATACCTTTCTGTGTCAAAACTGCATTCCTCTCACAATGTTTGTAGAGGAACTCGACTGATCGTAACGCCACTATAGCCCACATTACAGACAGCAACAACTCTAAAAATCCAGCACAGTGCTATAATACCTTAAGCTCTGTATATGTTTTATCACATAAAAGATAGATGGGGTTTATTGTCTGCATTGATTTTGTTTCACTGTTTAAGGAACGTATTAAGACGGGGTCCTGGACCACCTCCCTTGGAATATTTCAACATATTTCAAAAGGATCAAAGTAGGTTAAATTTACTGCCATTTCTCAGGGATTATAAGTTCCCTTTCATTTTGATGTCCTGCCATGGCAATACAAGATACTGACAGCAAACACTCTGTTTACTTATGAAAGAGCAAAAGAAAAGTCATAAGAAGGATGGATGAGCCAGGAACTTGAAGGATTTAGAAACCCAATACTTGTAGTACCGCTTTAGCAATATGTGAATCACTTGTCCATCATCAGCTTCTGCTCTACTTTGTCTCAAGAACTCTAGTCAATGAACTTACGAGGATGTAGTGGTAACTTATATTAAATTGCCAAGGGAAAAATCACTCTCACCTGCAGGAGACAGCAGTCAGAGCAATGTTGGATTGGAAAGGAGGGAGGAATTCTGATTGAGAGCTTTGCTAAAAGCTACTCAAAATGTAGAAAATGGGCTCATTTTTCCCACCTAAAATACCCCAAACCTCATAAACTACAGTTTGTATGAACCTTATCACTCTGCAGCTCTTTCTGTTGATACAGTTGACGGCACTGATGCACACTCTGCTCTTGCTCCGGTCTCCAGCTTTTTTCTCTGCAGTAGCTTCTCCAAAACGGTTTTTCTTTTCCTACTCAATATAGGCACCTTCTCTGCCATATTGTCCCTTACGTTTAAGTGTGTACAGTACTTTGGTGTAAAATGCTAGCTAATGTAGCTAGCCAAGCTCTGGCTCTGGCTTCGTTGCCTTTGTATACAAGTGCTCCAAGCCCCTGAGAGCGCACAATTCGTGCACGAAGAGGGGGACACGTAGATGGTGGAGGGACAACTAACTGTTGAGTTTGGTTGATATATCACCATCCAATCTTTTAAAACGGGCTGGTTAAAAAGATTGGATGGTGTTTTTTTTCTGTCCTGTCCGTCCACAGGTGAATAAAATATCTTATTTTTGTGTTGGAGCATTTAATTGGCTCTATTTGGGGTGTGAAGGGGATCTTAAGCAATATAGTTTTAAAAAAAACCGTCCTGGTAAATATCTCCCATCCTACCTTTAAACTTCTAAATCTGAGGTTAGGTTTGTTTTCACTGGGGAAAGGTCGCTAATCCCCCTGTTGCCATGTTGATTAGCTGCTAGCTTAAAGCATCATAATCCGTATCTGCTTTCCCAAAGTTGAAATTCTGAATGCTGCAGGAGCACCACAAGTACTAGGTCTGGGCAGAATCTAATCCAAATAGTATCGGTACCAAGGTTGGTATCTGTGTCAATCGATATCAGCGTGATGATCAATGCTTTTCCTTTTTGAGGACTTTGGGGGCAAAAAGCCAAAGAATATGAATGAGAGCCAAATGAATAGCAGGTTTTGCTTTTGTTTAGCAAATTTTGCATTGACTGTATTTTTCTAACACAAGTTTGAGATAAAAGGGAATAACTGAGTTATTTTAATATGTTATTGCAGTGTGGTTTCTATTGTTTATAATCAAAAATGCAAGATTTAAATGTCTCTGTCCTGACAAAAATACTTGAACTGTTTCATTATGATCATAATGAGGATCAATAATAAGGCAATATCATTTAATTAATGTGAAATTTTAAGCAAAAAGTATCAGTATTGGCGATACTGGCCCTTGATTTATTTGGTATCGGATAGGGATGTGTATTGGCAAGAATCTGGTGATACGATATATTTCACAATACAGGGGCAATGATACAATATATTTCGATATATTGCGATACTATAGTTAAGACGATATATTGCAATTGTTGATTTGGGGGGGAGAGATACATTTTTGTTAACTTTCTGAAGTTTTTCCATAAAAATTCGATATTGTGATTTTGCATATTGATACCACCCCTGAGGTACTGTTTGTATATATAACAAATTGTTTTTAGCACATTTGAAAAACGGAATATTACGTAAACTTTTGGGTTTAATGAAGGGATATGCAGGGAAATTAAAAAAAAAAAAAGTTAAATTTGAGTTTGTGTGATTTAGATTGGCTTTTCATTAGATGGCAGTAAAGCCTCTGAATGGTGCAGAGTGGTTTTAGATGGAACATGTCACTATTTGGAGGACCAGAATAAGGGAAGCTGTGCTGGCTGACATCTAGCCTGAGGTGTAGCATAAATAAGGGATGGTTACAGTGAGCAGAGCACAGCTCCCCACATGTGAAATAACCTAGAGGGATTTAACAGGGCTGTGAATCCTAGTTTCTGTATGTTTGTGTCTTATATATATGTGTGTGTGTGTGCATGTGAAGGCGGGTTGGCTTTGGACATATAAAGCCTAAACAAATGAAGAGCAAGCGCTTAGATGTCAAGTCCCTTTCATCAGGAGACTACATGCGCCTCATGCAAAGCATAAAAAAATTCACAAACCGAGCTGTGTATGAGCATATGCACGTACACACAAATGTCTTCCCATAAAGACGAGCAAACTCGGCAGCAGTGATTTTTCTTGACCTCATCAGCAGTGAGTATCTGGGCGCACGCATGCACAGAAACAATCCACTCTATAGCTATCTTGTTTTTTTTTTTTGTCCGTGCCCCATGCACCAGAGTCATTATCTTGGCATGCCCTTGTTTGACTGAAACATTTTCATCTGCGATGACTCATTGCTTCGAAAGTGCACCAGCTGCCCAATGCCCAAGTGTGTGATCATGGCATAAAGTGTGCGGACGCAAACAGTGGCTGCCTGGCAAGCCACAGCGACTGACTAATTAAGCTTCGAAGAGCAAACGGCAACAGGCTTGAACTGCACCTGGAGTGTGAAAAATTGGTCATCATATAGATTCTTCTGTCAATAATAGATGCAGACTTGGCTTTGGATGTTTGCTCGTGATAATGTGATCTCCACTGGAAAGAGCCAATGAGGTGAACGTTTCAGGGGACGAGTAATGCTTGGGTATTTGTCTGCGATTAACACTCGGATGCCTTTGACGTGGGCTCCCCGCTGGTGTAGTACTGTTCCACAGCTTGGACACCAGTAGATTTCCTTGGTTGCCAAGGCTAGCCTCCAGGTGTGCGCGAGCTGCTGCTTGAAATTGATGCTTGACATTCACAAGCTGAACTCTTCCCCTTGAATAATTGCTGCTAGAGTGATCTGTTTATGCTCATCTGGGAAGCCATTATGTGATTAAGTTCAAATGCTCACTCATGCTGTGCTGTTGTGTAGTGTCATTTCATTCCCGATACACTCTACAACCCTGTCTGTTCTCCTTGTTGATTAATAACTTCTGTACCACTGTTTTATAATTCATTTACATGTATTTATGCTTTCCCTTTTCGTGATTACCAGCTCCTCAGGAAACTTGGAAAGCTTGATTGTTAAACATCTTTCATGAAAATGATATTCAATCCCATAAAAACAGGGGGGAAAAAACCATATGCAGTTCAAAACGGATCTAGCCGACTCGTGTTAAATGGCATGTAAGCTTTGGCCTTATCCACAAACACACAAAATATCAATGTTAACTTATATAAAGGCCATTGCGACTGCATATCACCCTGAAATCCCTTTCAAAGCATTTCTAGGCTGCTACTCTAATATAAACCTGATTTTTCTATCTGCAGTGCCACCGGATGAGATCATTACAAGTTAAAGCTTCAATAAGTGAAATAAATGCTTGCTTAGAGGAGATTTGGTTAACTTTGGACAAATATGAATTTCAGCTGGATTATGCTACAGCTGGTTGTTTGTCATGGTGACAATATGTAGATAATAGTATTTGGTGATGGAACAGGACTGGGAGCTCAGCAGTGGTCAATATAAGGGAATAGCTTATTAGCATGTCGATACATGCATACATTACTGGAGCTACTGTTACGGTCATGACTATATGTCATTGATAATGGACAACATGGATTTTTTCCCCTTTTTTTTTTTTTTTTTTGTACATGAAGAAACATCTGCAAATTATCAAGTGAGGACTGGTTTTGGAGATGACTTTTTTCAGTGTGCCATTGAGGTTATAGGTCCATATTTGAGCACTTGTGTCTGCAGTTTAGAGGGATTGAGGCTTTTTTGTTAATGGGAATGCAAATTGTTGGGAACCCCTGCCCATCATATACAGTACATTATATAATTGTATTTGCTATAAAAGGTGATTAAATGTCAATTTGAGTCTATAGATATAATATAAGACTGTATGCACTTATACCGCTGATATAGCATTGATGTTCTTGTATCATGTCTAGGCTACTTGTTCATTTTAAAAGAGTCGAATTGAAATCACTGACTTTTAGCATGTCACCTTGTAGCAGTTGATTTCTACTTTATGGTAGAAGCCAAATAAACAAGTAGCAGCAGCATACTGCACTATATGCTGCTATATAAAAAAGGCGGCCAAGTTGGCAGCTAATCCAGTTAGCTTTAGCATGCAAACAAAAGCAAAAGACAGTTTAGGAGGTTTTCTGTCTGCTTTGTCGTTATGGATGCCAGCCTAATACAGCCTGAATGGTCACTCTTGGGAGTGTTTAATTCAGATTAGAGCCGTTAAGATCACCTAAACAGTTGCTGGATTAAGAGGCAAAGCTACAAAGTTGGCAACAGTGGCTGATTGAATACCCTAGTTTGGTAGCTGGTCACATGTTAAGTGCTGAGAGAAATTTGAATAAATACAGCTTTATAAATATTGCATGTTTTGAAGTTAAAATTATATGATCGAGCTGTTTTAAAAAAAAAAGATCTTTAAGCACTAGAAAAGCTTGCACTTCCAATTTTGTTGTACTTTGTACAATGACAAAGGTTTATTCTACTCTATTTCAGCATCTACCTCTGTTTACGTTGTATTTCCTGTTTTACTTTAATTAAAGGTGCATTCTAGTTATCTCGTAATTACAAGGTAACTGGCTTTCCTGTTGCACTGACAAAGAAATAATGGACGAATCCAAAATAGCCAATTTGTGAACATGTATCATAAAAATCACAAACCCATTGTAAAAACATGCACCGTGAGAACGGCAGTTAATTTTCTTTGATTACACATATTGCCGAAACATTTCACAAATAGCCCTATTGTAACAACGTAATCATCAATAATAACTTGGTGCTGTTTACACTAGAAAAGGTCTCCTCAGTTCGGAAAAATAAGTTCATTTGCGGAAAAAATCATTTTGGAAAATGAATTCCAAAGACAAGTGGAACACATGAAAAGTTCCCTGGAGCAGCCATGTGTGTTTCAGAGTAAACTAAGTACAAACATTGCTGCCACTGAATAATGCCCCATTTTTGGTCAGTTGTATCTCAAAGAGGCTGTTTTTATTCAACATAAGAAAATTCATTTTAGTTTTGTTTGTGCTTGTTATGCACTCACAGAAATGATTCATGGCAGAGTTAGTTTTTATGCATTTAGATCTATTTGATTTTATCTAAAAACTCATATTTTTCAAATATATGCATTAAATTTAATCATAATCTAAATAATTTAATCAATTCTAAAAGGTATCAAAATCAATTAGTTAATGCATACTAAAATAGTTTAAATAATCAAAGTTATAAAACAAACAAGATTCTGTTATTTAAATTTTCTGTGATTGGTTTTCATATTTAAATTACAAGAAGTGAATTTGAAAAACCGGAAACAAAATCCTGCACTTCCAGAGAATGCCAGCACTTGTGGGTAGCAGTCGCATGAGATGGTAAGTAGACATCCTATGTTCTTTTACTCCCAAATGTGTCTCAACCTGCAGTTTATATCACATCAATATCGATTTAGTTATGATCAAATGTACGTACTTTGTGACTATTTTAAGCAGTTTCATCTTGGTCGTGTGCTGTACCGGACCGCTAGCATAATAGCTAACTTGTTAGCTATTTCACGGCATCTTGGCTAGCTTGGTATTACAGCTTAATATTGGATTAAACTACCCCTTTACAGTCGGTTAATGTGCTTAGTGATCTCAGTCATGAATACAAATCACTTTGTCGCAGTGTTTTCCAAACTAGGAAACCACTAACGTAACTAACGTAGGCCTTTTTTCCGCCATTTTTTCGCGATGCGCGCCTTCCTGCTCTTTGAACTTGCTTGTCATGCAGCCTTTTACAGTGTTTAATTTCTCAGTTTCTTGTGGCGGTTTGAAATGCTTTAGTATCTCACTGGAAATACATTCATTGTCTGAGTGAAATCACGAAACATTACACTCCAACGTGTAGAAAAACGGATATGTTAGCTTAATGCTAACGTCTATGGAATTTACTATTGTTAAGCAAACGGATATTTAGATAACTATCCATCAACAAACGTTTACTTCACCATTCTCTGTGTTCAATTACAAACTGACTACAATAATACAGGTAGATGTTTTCTGGTCATAAAGGAGAACATGAAAAAATCGTAACTTCCAGACTGAAGAGACAAACTCACTACTTTACTGCCGAAACACTGGAGATATTTAACTGCAATTAACTAAACTTAATAATTGAACAAGAATGAAATTGTGTCAAGAATCAGGACACTAATATGTTCGCTAGTGTTAGAGTCACTGCCTAAAAGATTACTGTTTATATACTAGCTTAGATTACAGAAGTGAATGTTAGATGCTGCTTTTCTTGTCACTTCTTGTTTTTTTTTTGTTTTTTTAGATTCCTAACTATTGTATTTTTCTTGTTCTCCTCCTGTCCTGAGCTCTCACCTCCTCGTGGTAACATAGATTTTGTAAGTATAAGTTAAAATATGTGCACATCAAAATGCAGCACAGTTTTAATACAGTTCATATTAATATACAGTTCATGTGATGTTAAAATGGTTTGAAATATCAAGCTGAAATGTTTACAGTAAGCATGTTAAAAGTTTAAATTATTTGATTTATAATGCAAAAATCTCATTAGGCTTACAAAGTCTGATCTTTGACATGGTTGAATTTTCTTTTGAAACATCATGAAAACCCTAAATACAAACTCAAGCTGAAAGGTAGCTCATTTTACAAATTATCTAATTGTTATGTTGTTCTTTCTTTTCATTCACAGGTGCTGTGTGAATGGGACCTTGCAAATTGTGTGACAGCTTGTTTATCTACAAGGTATGAGCTATTAAAACATTTTAGGCTGAAACATTTCCACCAACGCCGGACAGGAAGAAAGATCACCACCATAATGGCCCAGATGGATAATGTATGTTTTTTGTTTTTTGGTCTAATCTGATAAGCATGTGTTTTCTAATGTTTTTTATGGCACTTTCAAAATGAATGTTTAATAAATGGGCTTATACACATGTGAGCTTTACATGAGTGGGATGAATAAGTTGATGGGTGATCAAGTAGGGAAATGTCAGTGACTTTATTAGCCTCAGCACCTGTGTGTTACTGTCTCTGACACTGACAAGCATCGAATCATGTGTTATTTTCAGAATGAAGACATCAATGTGAGGTGTGATTGTGTGCTGAGCTGTCTGAGCATCTACCTCAATGAAGACCTGGACACACTGGTTAAAGAATACGTGGTAAGTTTGTTGGCCTATACTGTCCTTGATGCCAGATTAATTTTCATTCAGATGTGGCTGATAACATGTGGCGTTCATGAGAATGAGATGAACACTAGAACACATTGACCTTGATCACCACAGTTTTATGTAGAATAAGAAATTCCCACAAGGCAAATGGTGGTGGTGCTGTCACTTTGTAGGAACTAAATCCACTTGGTTCAGAGGAGCCTGAGGATGAACTGGGTCAGGTCCTGGCACCTAAAAGCCCCACTATGCCAGGGACAACAATCCTCGCCCAAACAGTAGAGTGCCCTCAGTGGAGGATCAATACATAAACATGTGAGAACAAGATGAGTATTTTAACCCTTGTGCCCCAAACTTGGCATCCTCTTGGGACCCTCCTGAACAAACGTGTCCCCACGCAAAAACTCATCATATATTGATTTATTTTTTTTCATTTTAAATTAACTTCTGTCCTGTGCAAAAAGTACCAAACATTCAATTATTTTCATTATTTTAACCCATCAAATGCCAGTTTAAATATCCACAGTACTGCCACATTCAATGAAAAAAGAGACACAAACTGATTTTCCATATAGTAGATATTAGATTGATGAGTCTTTGGTGGCGATTAGACACTTGGATATGTCAAAGAACATTTATTTGTATTTTTATGATGTAATATCAGATTCAAACTATCCTAACCGCTTCATAATATAACTGAATAAACACTGACTTCCAAAAAGTATTTGTTTTAAACTAAAATAATTGGTTGATTAAAAACTGTGATTTTAATGGAAGTCAATGGGACACTTTTGTCCATGAGGCTCACCAGAAGTTGTATCTGATATCACATAAAAAATGGAATCAAATTTTGTTGCTAATCTTACATATTCAAGTTTCTAATCACCACCAAACACCTAATATTTATTATATGCAAAATAAATAATTATGAAGCTGTGCTTCCAATATTCAAAACTGGCATTTTAAAGGGTTAAAATCTTTAAAGGATAATTGTCAGAGGTTTGCTGTTGTCACCATGATAGAGAAGTACACAATTTGCGAAGTAGGCTGTGTATAATCATTTTAACAAGAACACAAAATGCATCTTTATGACATTTTTCTTTCCCCCCCCAGGTTTTTAGGAGGTAATCAAAGGTCTTAAGGTAATTTGTTACCTTGAACTTGCATCCATCTCATTGTCATGAATGCATATATGCATGGCTTTAAAGAGATATGTTCAAATTAACACTTAACAAGTTGGCGTAAGGACAAGCTGCTTAGATTTTGATGGTCACTTTGGTAAGGGTCAATCAACCCATTGTTCTGTTATCTTTGTACTCCAGGACCTTGAATCCAGAGAGGTTGAGGCAGACATTGCAGAGAAGACATGGCGATCTACACAGTCTTAGCAGAAGGTCGTGGCTCTGATGGTCCAGGTGATGGGTGCTTTGCTGATGTCGGTGTTGTGCTGGAAGGCGTGGAAGTTCTCCATAACCTGCAGAGTGTCAACCATGCATGCGTGGTGCTTTATGGACTGATCTACACTCTCAACTTGAGCTATCCAAAAAGCCTGGAGCGTACATTTGAGGTGTACCAGAAAATCCTGATGGACCTGGACTCAGCCAAACTTTCACCAAAAGTACAGGCACTGAAACTGAAACT
>JBBBVU010000026.1:12840191-12852036 GCA_037177055.1 Atherinosoma microstoma
ATGTGTATATATATATATATGTATATATATGTATATATATATATATATATGTGTGTGTATATGGGCTGTCAAAGTTAACGCGTTAACGCAACTTCCCTTTAGCAGCGTGAATTTTTTTTAACGCGTGATTAATGCACCTCTGTCAGGGTAATATTAGAGTGATGCTGAAGCAGGTTGTGGCAAAATGATATTCATAGATCATTTTGCCAACTCTGATTCCTTCAAACCTTATGTACACATGCAGCTATATGTAGTATCCATATTCACTCCTCCACACAGGTGTGTGATGGAAGTCACATTAAAATTACGTGAACAATCATGCAAAATAAGTCAGATGTCAGTTAAAAAAAAACTGGAATCGAGCGTCTCCTTAGCCACGACCCCATTTTTAGTGACTTCACTCAATAAAAGTCTAGTTTTTCCGCTTTCCTTCCCTTTAATTTACGATAAAAATGCAAATTTCACACATAACTTTGACTAAGTTAAGCCAATCGCTTAAAGGTCAAAGATAAAGTTATCTGCATAACTTTTCCCATAAGCCATATTTTATCAAGCCATTTCAGGAACTTCTTTGCTGATGTTGTTGTGTTCTTAGTAACCTTCACATCCCAGTTTCTAAATGAATATCCCAGATTAAAAAACATAAAACAGTCAGGAGATTGGTCTCTCGTTTCCAAACGTTAAACAAGCCTCCCATGTCCTGTAGTCCTTGCCGAGACTAATGACGAGCCTCGTTGTCTCTCCATTTGTTTTCCTTGTGTCCTCTGCCGTGTCGCAACACAGTTGGAGAGAGATTACAGTTGTATTGGGTGCTGCCTGTCACTGTACAAATGCCCGTCATTAATTTCACAGGCACAAGGCAATTTCGGAGAAGTGGATGAGTTCCGATAATGGCGAGAGCGCCGTTGCGCTTTAGTGAGAAACATCAGGTCGAAGAGGTTTCTTTTGCACTCGGGTTTAAAAGACGACTGTCTAACCTTGAAGTTTCGTGGGTTTTGCCTCCTTCGCTTTGCCTCTACGTCAGTTTTTGTCAGAGCTAAAGATAAGAAAGATAAATTATTGAGAAACAGAAGAGGATATTATGAATTGCCACAAGATGGTTTTAATGTTACCCTTGCCCTCTTGTATTATAAATCACACCATAAGCTTCATGTTCATAAGGAGCTGTCAGCAGGACTTAAAGGACACTTGTAGATTTGTTACCTTCACCCAGAGAGCTGTTCAACCCTAACTCTGTTCTCATCTGACAGGCTGTCTCTTCCTCCTGCACTCCTAGCCATAAACTCATCATCCCGGCCACACGCGGTGGCATCGGGGCCCCCATTAATGTAAAATAGGAGAGATTCCTGCCATTCCCATCATTGCAAATGACCTCTTTTAGTTGTCACGTGTCACAGATGGTCTTCGAAGGGATGTGTTGTTTTCTGACTGTGTGACAGCGCTGTTGTTTTTCACACCAGAAAATTGAGGAGAGGAGAATCCACGGAGTCCTCCTGTCGCCAGCTGATCAGACTTGTGCCCACTCAGCCCTGTAGAAAATACTCATTCCATTTACGCTAATGAGAGTTTCACATTGAATATTCGGTAGCATGAATGTATCGTCTTTGTCTCCAAAAGCATCCATTTAGACGACCTCACTACCAAGTTGTTACTATTGAAGTGTGAAATGCCGGTATTGTATATGATGCCTAGTCATTCTATGGAATGTCAGGGGTTTTTAGGAAAAAGTATGAAATATGCTTGTTGTTACATACTTTGCCAGAATGTCTAGTAGGACTGGGCGATGCTGCAAATTTTGGTATTGATCCGAGTACCAAGTAAATCCAGGGCGAGTATCACTGATACCGATATCGATTTTTAGATAATTTTTGCTTGAAAATTCACAATCATTTAATGTTTTTGCCTTTCTAATTATATCTCAGAATTATGATCAATAATTAAACACAGATTTTTATCAAATAAAACATTTTTTAATTAACTGAAAGGCAGAACAGAGAAATTTAAATCTTAGCATTTTTATTTGTAAACAATATAAAATGACAACATTGTAACAAGATATTCAAATAACTGTTGTTCCCTTTTTTCTTGCACAATTGTTTGGGAAAAATAGTCAACAATGAAAATTCGCTAAACAAAAGCAAAACCTACGATTCATTTCGCTATCATTCATATTTTTTGGCTTTTTGCCTTGATATCGTCACGCTGGTCGATGGATACCGATACTAGCCTTGGTATCGATAATATTGATATTGACCTGCCAGCCCTAATTTCTAGGGTGCTTCATTGGGTACATTGAGGCAGGTCTGGCCCTCCTGGGAGCTAGGCGGGACCCCTCCCCTGGGGGTGGATGGCTTGCGGTGCTCGGGGGTATCAGTGTCTTGCTGGGCTGTTGTATCTGGTCCGCTTGGGTCTGTACTTCATTGCTGTGGGGGCTCTTATAGCGGCCTTCCTGTACCTTCTTCTGGGTTTGTGTGTGGTCCGCCCTGCAGTGAGCTTGCTATAGTTCTTTATCGACTTCTCTTGGACAATCATTTAACATAACTTATTCCTCATATCTGATGAATGGGGGTGTGTGTGTGTGTGGGGGGGACTTGTTTATGGGTGAGCTAAGGAGGAGCTGCCTTTCACAAAATTAAGGTCCAAGTAGATGATTATCATGAAAACAAACAAATTAAACATAAATCCAGAGAAGGGAAATTTGCCAGAAGCAGAAAAACCTCAATTCATGTTTTATATTTAAATTTTTTTTTTTTTTTACTTTAACATTAGGCTTAATGATGAGGTATATTTTCCTATACCTCATAAATTGTGGGAAACGGTCATGAAGAAAAGAGAATGACTCAGAAATTATTCGTGAGGAGTTGGTGGGGTTGCATTTATCTTTTCTTTCCCTTTTTTGTTTGCCTTTCTTCCTGAACACCGACTCCAGGCATGATGCCCGTTTCTCACCGCAGCCCGTCAGTGATAAATAATCTATTATATCTATGCAGGCTTTTACCGGAACAACAGAGAAACTTGTCTCACAAATTTCTCTGCACACGTAAAACGTCTGTCCCACCTTGCTGTGCATTTTAATTGGATTTAAGTGTGTGGAAACAACAACGGCAGCAGTCGAAATCAAAGCTTTTCAGCTGCCTGTGTGTGGACCGGCAAGGCTCGCCTTCCTCCAGCGTTCTGCACATCCACAGGCCTGACAAATCCTTATTAGAAGCTTCTACTATACATCACTACAATATGTGTGCTCATGTGTGGGGGGGAAGCTTTATGATTTTGCACTACTGGTCAGGGAAGCATATTTGACCAATTAAACTGGGATGTATTTACTACTTGTGTGTGTGTGTATGTATTGGGGTATGTGTGCATATGTCTGCTGTGTGGGTGTGAAAATATTTAGAATCCTCTTGACACCCAATTAGAGAGCAACCCGACATGACCTCCAACTTCAAGAGACACCGAAAAGCTCAATTGAAACAACAACTTGGAACTGCTTGACAAAATGGCCCCACTAATGAGCTCCTGTAAACACAACTTTATTCTTGCTGATTGGTGTTTAAAGGATGGAGGAAAAATTAAGTGTGTGCAGAATCTATGACTTACATTAACATGCATAATGAATGCACAGATGCCGGTCACTGTGCTACTGGTGACAAATTGTTGGACGTTTAGACTACTCAATCCTAAGGTTCTTACATTGTTATATACTGTATACTAAGGAAGGGCGGTACCCTAATTTTTCATGTCGATATGATACCATTAGGATATTGTACTTTCTGATCGATACCGATACTTTTTTGCTTAAATATCAAATATTTTTAGAATGACCAAACAATTGAATTCCAGATTGATATGAGATTATTCACAATTTTAATGGAGAATAACACTTGATAGTAATATGATAAATATAATAAATCATAATGCACAATAACCTGCATTAAACCAGTAAGATATCATATATAAAAAAACCCTAACAGTAGCAGTATCTTGATATCCGATAGGCTGCCATGATCATGTGACAGAAATAATATTGTTGCGTAAAAACTCTCTGAAAACAAATGGCGTGTTTTTTATCAGCAGACTGGTATCTCAATACTCAAAAGTATAGATACTGATACTTTGGCTGCTATCGAAGTATGGTCTCCAAAGTATCAATAAACTTATCCATACTGTAAACATCTAACATTGGAATTCAGCCCAGATCATTACTTGCAACACGTTCGAAACGCAAGCGGAAGACGAATTACATTAAATTGATCGGTCAAATGTTATTTACTATAACAAATCAGTCCTCCATGGCCTTGGTTCTCTCCAATTCAATAAGTTATTATATTTGCTTCCTCCTTTAAAAATCAAAGACATTTGCTGTCGGCTGTCACAATTATGTCAACAGAGAAGTTAAAATCTTTTTTATTGTTAAATATGATTGCACTTTCATTCCACATTTAAAGGGATACCGTGTAACTTTTGGCCACTAGGGGGAGCTGAAACTGTAACTCCCATAAGGCCACATGGGACTGTCGCAAAATTAAACAGTTTCCATCCTTGTTTTGGAATCTTGTTTGGAGACCATTTAGACCAGTTGATGACGAAGCAATTCGGATTCAGGAATTTTTTTAAGGTTTCTTCACCATTGAAGGATACGGCCCTGGTTGAGGTATGTGACTGAGTGTTTCTAGTCATATATGTATCCCTTTTTCTCCCGGTTGTATGAAAACAGTATTAGCCCGTAGCTTCTGGGACATTACAGCATATGAAAACCATAAAACTAAACTAAGCCAGTTGCTAATTGTTCTGTTACTACTTTGATATTTACATGAATTATAGGAAATGCATTAATGGCATGAAAACTTCCATCAACTGCGTTACATTACCACGATTAGCTTCAACTAGCTGCATTTAGACAGACGTGTTCTGCAACGTTCTGCAGCTCATCAGGACTTGCTACCATTGTTTTGAATAAACGCTGCTGGAAGATGTGCAAATGTACCAAAATGTGATGAACAGGCACCTCTGGAGCGATCCCTTTCCGCTTTCTAATTCTGTCCTCCCCAGATACCGTTTTCACCTTCTTACTTCGTTCAGCCATTACAAACTTTAGATCGAAGAAGAGGGAAAAAGTAGCACAAAGCAGAGCCCCCTGTTGTACGGCTCCCCATCATAGTAAAGCGAACACTTGAAGATATTTACACATCTTGACAACATATCTCACAAAACTTTTCCCATTTAGAATAAAAGCTATACTATTTGAGATTTTATGCAAATACAACGTACCCCCCATATCCTTCTTACCCTGACGCGCCAATCAATCTGGAACAGGGTATATCTGGACTCACCACATGACCTTCTTCTATGGCTCCAGAGTCCAATCTTTATGCTCCCTAGCAAACTGAAGCCTTTTTCTCCAGTTAGCCTCACTGATTAGTGGTTTTCTTCTGGCTACACTGTTTGGTCCCAATCCTTTGAGTTCCTTTTGCATTTTTCATGTGGAAATTTTCTTATTTTCACTATTAAACATAGCCTTGAGCTCTACTGTTGTTTTTCTTTGGTGATCACCTAATCGTTTGGAGGAATTAACTCAATCACTATCGTTTAGGATTATTTTTTTACGACCACATTGCTTCCATAAAGACTATGGCTCCTCACTATCCTTCCAGTTTTTGATAAAGCGTTGGACAGTTCTTAACCCATTTTTAGTAGTTTATTGCAATCTCTTTAAATGTTTTCTCTGTTTGTAATGATTTTACTCTTTTTAAACACCCCATGCAGTGATTATCCAATTGGAGGGTCCTACCTATTTGTTTAGTTAAATCCAAGTGGACACTTTTTTTTTTTTTTTTGGCCAAGCCTTATCTTACCATGGTTATACTCCACAGTGTTTGCTTACCATCATTCAAACCACTAATGAATTGTTATATGCATTCTATGAATCATTTTGTTTAGTGCTCAAGCTCACATTTAAACTGAAATACTCTGCAACGTTTAACATCTTAATCATTTTGTTTTTATCATGATTTTCACCAGAGGTACACAAACCTGTGAAAGTCATATTGAATTCAATGCAAGCAATTCTCGGAACACAGCTGAGACATTCAGGGTAAAAAATATCTTGGAAACACACCAGTTCAAAGAGCTCAACCTGTGACAGCTAATGTGCAGGAAAACAATATAAAGCCTTTGGATTTCGCTAACATTAAAATTACTTTTGTTTACTTTGTGACTGGCTAAGTTTTCAACTGCTTAAATTTTACAGTACAGGTCCCTTGTGCCCTTTAACAAAATGTTCAACTTGGCTTACTAATGAAGAAAACGTATTCCTTGATTAATACTCAATCAGCTCTATTAATGGTATGCACAGTATATACAGTTGTATCACAAAGGTGTACCTAGTCTCAGTTATTGCAGTTTATCAAGTGAATTCTAGCTGCAAATACAAGGGGAAAAAATCACAAAACTCAAATACAAGAAAACACTTGACCTCAGTAAGAGTATTGTATGGATTGTTTGGTGCTCATTAAGGAGGATAAGACCAGTTTGAAAGGTGGTAAAGAGGAGTTTGGAGTTAACTTTGAGTCATTAAAACAACCAGAATTATTCAAAGGAGTGAAAATGGGTCATTAACGTCTAGACTTAAGTACTGCTTGAACTTCAACTCTGCAATGAATGATTTTTCATTCTAACCTAACCCTTTTTATAGGCATCAGCGACATGTCAAGATGATGGGATTTGAACCTCAATCTGAAAAGTATGGCATGAATATAGCAGGAATTCCGTTCCATTATATTTTTTGTGTTTTTCCATTAATTTTCCACATATTTTAGGTTTTTGCCATGGGAATGTTTCATCATTGGAATTGAAATATTTGGACCATATCAAAGTGATGGTTCTGGAACCGTGACAAGACACATAATAAGCTTCCCTTCCTATCAGTCCCAGTCCAGTTTCATATCTCCATTGATGGCACTCATGAACACGAACAAAACTACTGATCAAAGCAGGCGCATGGCCACAGTCTCCAGATCACAGAATCGGAGCAGGACCGGGGGAAGGAGAGAGGAATGCGGTCGGGGGTGGAGGATGAAACGGAATATGAAATAGTCAAATGGAGATCAACTCTGCTGATCCAGCTTTTTGATCTCCGTCGATGCCGCTTCTTAATGACTCCACACAGGCAAAGAATGGATGCTGCATGTCTTTATTATACGTCACACCTTTCATACACACCTGTCACATACACAAACACACATGCGAGCATGCATGTGCGCTTATAACATGTAAATCAGTTCACACCACCAGTTGCTTGATATGAAATCACAGTCTTGGTTCTGTTTTGCCTCTAAAATGCTGATTCAAGAAAGAAGAGGGTTGCTTATATGAATAATATGCAAGTTTTCACCTTGAAGCAGGATGTTGTTGGCATATTTGCATGCATAAAGTCATCACAGACCCTGTCAGCAGATGCATCTCAAATTACAGAAGCATCAGAAGTGTCTTTGAGCAATTCCAGTTTCTATTAAGCTGTTTTTTTCTTTGATACACAAACTAAAGGGGGGTCCTATATGTTGACTCGTCTGTTCTTCTAATGGGAAAATCTTGTATTTTCTAGCTAATTATAATAATGAGCATATGGGCTTGTTATTTTCTCTTATGGAGATGAGATTCAGGAGAGAAAGAGGTTGTGCCACTATAATTAATCAAGCTTTCATTAAATAAATTGAAATGTAAGGTATGTAAGCAGGGTTCTCAAGTCTCTTAGCAAAGACGCACATATTTGTTTTTATTTCACAGTGGAGACTTTTCATTTACACAATGCATTCCCTAGCCCCTTTTCTGATCCTGAAAAGCCCTTTCTAGTAATCCCTGATTCATTTCCAACTTATTTTGTTTGCCTAGAAAACCATAATCTTAAGGTTTTATAATTAAAAAACAAAAGGATTGCATAGGGGCATGTCTTTCCAACTCATTCTGTTTCAGATGGAAATCTACGAATATGTAATGAGCTCCACCCACATCCAGATTCTCAGCACTTCCATCATTTTATGCCTAGGGAAGAGAGACAATCTGAGCTTAATAAGACACAGCCAGATCACAACCCCTATAAAAAAAATTTACCTTCTACTATGAGCTGTAATTTCAAACGTAAAGGTGCCACACAGAGAATTAGAAGTGCATTTCTAAGAATATTTACTTACAGGCCCATGCATATGTTTGTGCATCTGTGTGTGATTAAAACAAGTTAAGACCCACGCGTATGGATGAGCTGCCAACTCTCAGCTCCAAAGGGTTATAAAGTTTCATTATACATTGCAATGAAGAAATAACCACAACCAGTCCAAAATTGGCCATCTGTGTATTTCTTGAACAAAACCCCTCAAACTTTATCTAAATTGTAATAAAATACTTTTATGATTAAGTTTGTAAAATCTGCAATGGACTGGCAACTTGACCTTGACCAGATTTATGTTCAATGAAAGATGTTAACATATAATAATTAAATGACCTATAAATATGGTCCTCACTCAAGGGCACACATTGGATAACTTTAGTTGCCATTCCGGGTACTTGACCCTAGGTCCACCTTGGTAACCTCAAGGCCAACACTATACAATGCTATAAGACATGCTTTTTATATGTCCAGGTGAAACTAACTAAATGCGCCCAAATGTGCTATTTGATCTTTCTAAGGTACCAGACTAGAAACAATTACATTTCACTGAATAAAAAATAAAAAAATCTCAGCAAAGCCATTGGTAAACTGTCATGATTGACACTTCTATTGACCAATCACAGTCCAAGAAATATAGGATTAAAGCCAAAATTTTGCTTGAAAACGCCAGTAACACTCAAGAAATAGGTGTTTTATATGAAACTAGTGCACACTTCACCGTGAAATGTTTTTTTTTTCTAAGCAACCGGTAATTTTGTGATTCATTTTCAATTTACATGGTCATTGGAGAACACATTAAGTGTTTTTTTTCTAAATAACATAAAACATTTGACCAGAAAACATCCAAGCTAAGACTTACTTTATGGTTTTGTGAAGTGGATTTTTGCTTCTATCAAGCTGTTAGCTCTCTGAGTTTTGATCGGACAGTTGAGATAAACATCTTCGTAATCAGGGGACTCCGCTTTCACATGACACCTTGTTTGTGTGGTTTGCTTGGGTGAGGAAGTTTGTTGAATCTCTAGTGAACATGGGCTGTTGGCATGTTTTTATGTGGTCATGGAATTGCTTGGGGTTTTAATTGTGATTCGTTCAGATGGCATTGCATGGCGGAGTCTTATAGCTGACTTTCCTAAATGTAAGGATTGGTACTTCCAAGCATGAGCTATTGTAACAGCACTTGAGACCAAGACAAATTTCCCATGGGGAAAATAAAATATATTGCACACATCATCATATCAAAACATATTGCATTGTATCGCATCAAATCATTTGTGCTGCATGGATTTCATTCAGCCCCCTCTCCATGGGGCGCTCATGAGGAAGAGGTTAAACAAGTATATAAAATATTTACTTACACGTAGAGCCTGAGTCACAAGGCCAATTAGGACATTTTTGATACAAGGAAGGTGATGGGAAGATAATAGAAGCAATGATTTGGAGGAAGGTTTAGCAGAAACCAGCATGAAAATTGAATTTTCAAAGATTTTACTGTTTTCATTTACATGCTATTGAACATGCCTGCATGCATTCTTGGGCAATAAATTGGGATTTAATTCAGATCCATCTTCTCTTTCTGAGCTTTTCAAGCCCAGCCTTTGAAACAGAATCTGCCACAACCAAGTGGCGTATCAAAAGAGGCATGGAGGGGAAATAATATTGTATGCTAATTGAAGACAGCTCATGGGAGCAAAAGCTTAAGTTCGGAAGATACCGAACCAATTTCATTTCTGAATGTGAATTAATCAAGCTCTAACTCATCACCATATGATCTTGGAGGCAAAACCACATCAATGTTCATACATCTACACATGTAATAAGCGCAGGCCCTGCAGGAGGCGGACAGAACTAAATTGCGAATGCTGAACAAAAGAACTAAAGGTCGGCCTATTAATGCCACTTAAAATAATATGTTTGTTTGTGTTTCTGCAATAGACTCCCGGGGTTAATAAATGCCTGCAATAATTGTCACAACAGGCAGCAATCATTATTATGGATCAGAGTGCATGTCATGTATAAGAGTGTTGGCAATGAAGTCTACTTCAGGCGGAGATAATGCATTAAATCCATGCAGAGAGCTTTGTCGGTTGATGAGGTTGAGCGGTTTTAATCTCATTACTGAAAAGAATTGTTTCTCAAAACTTTAGAGTTTACAGTGTAAATGATTTAACAAGACTTCTGGTAGGAAACGGGGTATGAACCAAAAACAAATAACTTCTCCACAAACATTGGCTCCCATAAATCTCCTTTTTTTTTTTTTTTTTGGGAAGATCATATTTTGATGATGATGCGAAACCCTGTTTACTAGTTATTGCTTTATCCTGTATACAAAGTCATTGGGATCAACGAAAGGCCCATTTATGCTTGATGCAGAAGACTGCTACACTGCTTCCAATGAATTTAAAATCCATACTTTATCTAGCAGTATTTTGTTACAGTACTGATCATTAGCTTTAACTGACAAATGCTCTGTTCCTCTGGATCATTTCTAGACAGCATAGAGTTCCACTAGTGAACCAGAAAAAGAATCAAATTCTAAAAAGCTTGAAATAACTGAGATGAATACAGAAAATATGAAACATTTAAATTTCATTACAAAAGAAATTCTATTTTAATTTATTTAGATCTGATACCTACAGGTCCAACAAATATTGCGAACATTCCTATGGCAGCAATGACTGCAACCCGTTTTCCTAAAATACAGACCTAAGAATACCCTATTATTTCCAGTGGGTCTGATGGTTTATTGGATTCGGTTTAATGTTTCATTTTTCTTAACACATTCAGTGAATGTTACGTAATTAACATTATTTTAGTGCAAAAGGTTTAACAAGGGGATGAGACGGAGATGATCAGGAAGGAAAGATTCAAAATACAAAAATGAATCTTTGAGTCCAACTGATCATGAGTCCAAGTCACATCTGAAATCACTGTGCAATTTAAGTGCGTCTCAAGTCCGAGTGTCAGACTCGAGTCCCCATCTCTGGTCTGCATAAAATTATTAACTATTACAAAAAATTATAAACTATCAACTGGTTTGCATAATGTTTAATTAATGTTTTGAGTTTTATTCCTGCAGCAATGAAGTTTTTAAATCATTTGTTGTGATATAATGTATCTGTTATTTTTATTGTACATGTTATTGGCTGTAAAACTAATTGCCCCCCAAGGGATAATACAAGACTCTTGACTTGAGTTGCTTAACAGGTTATTTAAATAATACGATAAGGTATTTAAGTTGGAAAAAGAAAAAAATGATTAAGTAAAGCCTAAGATAACACAATAGGTTGCATATAAACCATTGCACTGCAATGTAAGGAATTATGTTTAACAGGTGTTGGAATTTTTTTGTTTTTTTTTTTTTTTTTTAAATCATGTACTTCACAAGAACAGAGTAATACAAAGAAATTGAGCTCATTCTTTTTCTTTTTTAATGGCACAACAAAGATCAATGGGTTATTCCTTTTTAATGCTTGGGGAACCAGATGGGGGTTAAGTTTTCTCAACAGGTATGGCCACACATGTAATTTCAACAGGCCTGATGGTTCTGGGGAAAACCTCATTAACCAGCAAACAGCAGGTCATCCTGCAGCCTTGAAATTTAGGAGCCAGGATATTTTCAGTGTTGGAGAGAGGCCCAATCTGCAGTCAGATGATATGCCTTTGAACAGCTCTTACATTCCCAAA
>JBBBVU010000026.1:12860366-12874281 GCA_037177055.1 Atherinosoma microstoma
AGGGGATGAGACGGAGATGATCAGGAAGGAAAGATTCAAAATACAAAAATGAATCTTTGAGTCCAACTGATCATGAGGCCAAGTCGCATCTGAAATCACTGTGCAATTTAATTGCGTCTCAAGTCCGAGTCTCAGACTCGAGTCCCCATCTCTGGTCTGCATAAAATTATTAACTATTACAAAAAATTACAAACTATTAACTGGTTTGCATAATGTTTAATTAATGTTTTGAGTTTTATTCCTGCAGCAATTAAGTTTTTAAATTATTTGTTGTGATATAATGTATCTGTTGTTTTTATTGTACATGTTATTGGCTGTAAAACTAATTGCCCCCCAGGGGATAATACAAGACTATTGACTTGAGTTGCTTAACAGGTTATTTGAATAATATGATGAGGAATTTAAGTTGGAAAAAGAAAAAAAGATTAAGTAAAGCATAAGATAACACAATAGGTTGCATAGAAACCATTGCACTGCACTGTAAGGAATTATGTTTAACAGGTGTTGGAATTGTACTTTTTTTAAAATCATGTACTTCACAAGAACAGAATCATACAAATAAATCAAGCTCATTCTTTTCTTTTTTTAATGGCACAATAAAGATCAATGGGTTATTCCTTTTTAATGCTTGGGGAACCAGATGGGAGTTAAGTTTTCTCAACAGGTATGGTCACATGTAATTGTGTAATTTCAAGAGGCCTGATGGTTCTGGGGAAAACCTCATTAACCAGCAAACAGCAGGTTATCCTGCAGCCTTGAAATTTAGAAGCTAGGATATTTTCAGTGTTGGAGAGAGGCCCAATCTGCAGTCAGATGATATGCCTTTGAACAGCTCTTACATTCCCAAATGTATATGGCAATGAATGTTAAACCAACCAGTTTGGGAACTGCATTGCATCACACACAGACACTTGATGCAATATATTTTTGAACTTATCTGGACAGAAATATTTCTCCCCAAAGGATTAAGGGAAAAAAATTGTATGCATGTGCATGCATCCCTGAGATAACGCTAGTTATATTGACTTTTTTAAAGTTGGAGTCTCAAGTTTATGACATACATTTAATGGCAATATTGGGCCATCAATGATTTATTTTCTGACATATTTTGGTCAAAAAGAACATCCAAAACTGCTAAATGTAATCTCTATTCCATTGTGCATGAAAATGAATGCATAAAGGCTCACCGTCTCACCACCATACCTGAAATGGTAAAAAAAAGAAGCAAATATCACTAATAGGCTGGATGGATTTGGTGGTGAACTTGGACAATACTGTTAACCAGCATGTCTGGGTACAACTTTGAAAAGAGCCGAACTTCCCATCACAATAATACAACTCTTTTTCAAAAAAGCTACTACTAACAAATCCAGCCACTTGTTTAGTTTGAGAATTATGGCATGAAAGGGTGCATTGTTCTTCTGCATCAGTACTGCTGTAGACCCCCACCCCTGTTCCATACTACTCTATGGAGGCCCAGTGTAGTGTTTAAATTGGCACCCCTGTCGAGAAAACGACACCAGTCCTCATGAGATGTTCATGTCTGCTTCACACCCAATGAGCAAAGTAGCTGGCAGATCTGTCCTGAGTCTACGTAGACCCACAAATGTGTAAATCATATTCCATTGTTATAATGTACAGGAGCATTCATGGCTTATGCCCTGGCTGAACATCCCGGCTTGGCTCAATGAGAAATCCTGTTTAATTATGGTATCAATATTTACCAATAGTAATCATGATTTATAATTGTTTCCATAATCCAGCCGCATTAATTACAGCACTATTACATGACTACATAGACGTTACAATGACATGACACTGTAAATGTCTGTGTGTAGGTCACAGACCAGAGGGAAAGGGGAGCTTGAGGACAGATCGGATGGGCCCTTCTTTGCTTCTATTCCACAGGGGATATGCTTGTGTCCATGAATGTGTCAGATCTGGACTCACAAAATGTTAGCATCCGAAGTTTGCCTTTCACCTGGAAAGGGATTACAGTTCTGTCCTTGTATGACTCAGCAGGGTGACGAGTTAGGGCTGGAAATAGAAGCTAATGGTGGAAATGTTTCATTTGTTGTTTGTATATAGTTTTGGCAGTTTGTTCCAGAGCCCCTTGCAAACATTGACTTTATACACTCATGCTTTGTCCTTCTCCCCGTTTGTCACTATGCTACCTCTGTTTGTGTCTATCACGTCAATAAAGTTAGGTGGAGTAAGGTCATTCACCCAGCACTGGTTTTGGGGAGCCCTGATTAACTTCTAATTAATCCAGATTTTTACATTGGAGCTGTATAGCACTATATGATCCAGTTTAATTTAAGAAAGTTGATTTTAAAGTAAGCTACAGCTTAAAAATGTGAGGAAATATAGCCTGTAAGTAATTTTATTTTTTCATAGGGGGATGTAAGAATGGAAATAAAACATGGAAATATTTTTTTTTATTCTTTATAAAGGACACAATTCAGGCTGAGACAGACCCAATCCCCATTATCAGCAGCCTTGACAGTAACCAAAATGGAGCTAACCATGCAAGTCATAGTGGTCAGACACAAGGATCCAGTCTACCACCACCAGACATTAATCCAGAGCTGCTAGGGAGAAAATCCCCCTACTACTCTTCAATCTATAATAACCACAGTCATCACAGCAGTGTATGTGAGTGTGTGTGTGTGTGTGTTCTAGAGAGGAACACAATAATTTCCTTCCTTTAGTAGAGATGTAACGATGCACTCGAGCCACAATTCGATTCAAGATTGCGATTTGTATCGATTTTTCTCAATAGAATGAATTGTAGCTATTTCATGGAAGGATGTTTTTCTTTCAACATCTGCCTTTTTGTCCGCGTATCAAACTGCAACTGTCTGTTCAGTGTTAAGCTCTGTTAGTGAGACGACAGAGTGATAATTATACATGATATGGAAATGATCACAAATTAGTAGAAGCGTTTTCTATTTCGAAGTGTCTTGCTGCCGCCATGCTGGCTTCTAGTTTGTTTATTGCCGCTGCGACCATCCGCTAATGCAAAATGCAATGGCACTTAGGGCAAGCGTGTCAGATTCATTTACACACTGTACATTCGGGAGTTTATTTACAGGCTTTTGCAAATCCGATTACTTTATCTTCTACATCGATTAACATTTTAATCAGTTTGAACCGATTTTTAACCGATTCACTGGGGGATAAAAATAATTTGGACTGTAAAATCAGGAACGACACACCAGGGGAATCTTGGTTCACTTGCAGCAAGGAGCTCGTAACAGTACAGAGACAAGACAGGAACTGAAGAAACAATTGTCTTGCAGTAGTATTAAAACTGTTCTATCTTTGTTGCGAGGTCGCTTCAACATCTCCTGAGCTGGGAAAGTTTCTGAATGTATCACTGACAGAATAGAGAGTTGTAGTTATGTAACTACTGATAATACATTTTAAGATGCACAAAATATGTTTGCAATAGTTAGCATATTGAAAAATGATTATAAAGATACAGCTTTATTTTCTTCTAACATTCACAAAGTATTGTTACATCCCTATTCCTTAGTATATGGCCACCCTGATAAAGTCTTGCCCACTCTCTGGCCTCCCCATGTATGAGTCTAGCTCCGCCACTGCTACAGTAGTAACATATTGTTCATACATACACGTGATTGATGCCGGCATTTTTTTCAAACTGTCCAAATCCGGAGATTAAATCCCAACCCAATGTGTTGGAATTCACTTTGTGTAGTTGAATGAAGGCTTAACATGGTTTACAAAATGATGGTAAAAGAAACATCTCAGGCGGGCACCTGACTGACACATTACTGCAGTCTCCCCTTTGTCGTTTATTTTAATTGAACAGCAGTAATCCGAGCAACCTCCCATCTCCGACAAATTACCGCACTTTGTTTCCGTGTGTCCAGTTAATGACGGGTTTGTGTTGCTGTATGAGGGTGCTGACTACTCCCCCCCCCCGTGCCGTCTAAACACCTCTGGATTAGCTTTTCAAGTGGTCTGTCGCTGCTGAGATCAAGCTGAGAAATCAACAGCACTGCTGGAGGCTTCTGTATGTTTGTATTTACTTGAGCCTTGAAGTTTTTGAGTGCAATGTTCTCAAATATCATTTTCAGGTAGCATTTCCTGTATTTCCGACTAACCTCTGAGTGTGCATTTGTGTAGATTGTTGGGTTCAGAAAAAACTGAAAGGTGGCTTGGCTGGTGCAATGATTAATGGGGGAAACTTTCAGTGCTGATTTCGTCCGAATAATAGTAGCCAGGCAAGAGGAAAAAAAACAAATCAAAGCAATCTTGTCGTTCTTTTCTGCACAATTGATCTAAAAGAGGGAGGAGGGAGGCATTGTGGAAAGCTCTAAATTTTTGAGACCTTTTTTTTTTTTTTTATTATTCTGTGACAGCATACACATTATAAGAAGGCTGCTTAAACTCCCAGCATATAAGTGATGGAGGGGATAAACCACTGAACGCACTGAGACCAGCTTAACTTGCAGAAGCTACTTCTATATTCAGGACTGACTGATCTGAGCTTTTAGCAGCTGGCATTTCCACATTTTTCCCCTTTCTAATTAACTCCTGAAGCCGACATAATTAGTTACCACAGATGGAGTGAGGATGTCTGGGTGTCACTATCGCACTCTGAGACTTTACGGTGCTTCAACGCTGTCTTTTGTTCCACGTCTTTCATTCTGAAAATGGTATGAACAGTAGCTGCTTTAGTAAAACTCAAGCATTTCATGTAATCACCCAAGCATTTTCTCTTGAATATATTACTGTAGGATACTTGTTTGTGAGAATGAAATGATCGATTTCAGGAGGCTTTCATTTTGTAATGCCTCCTTTTTATTTAGGGATGAGTGTTCCGACATTCCGGAGTCATTACTTTGATGTTGGCTTGTCAAAATATCATTTTTAATACTGTTGTGCAATACAATTACAATCAAAATCCAGCCATGGTGTATTCCTTCCGCGTCTAGCGTGTCACAGGATTACGATAGCCCATCAGACTTCATGATGTCAAGATGATGTTCTTTTAATATTTTCCTTGTTTAAAGCAAGTTCAGCATTGTTTCTTTTTTTTATGTCTGTTACGTCACTATTTTATATTAGATTTATTATGTTCCATTTAAACTGAATTAGGCATACTTTGCAATTTATATAATTTTATAAATTTATAAATATAGCATTTAATATGTAAAGTTAAGGTGCAGTGGTATTTTTTTACTGGCTTAATGACTGTTCTTTCAAATATCTAATTTTAAATCTATAATTTTAAATGAATATATTTTTCAATTTATTAATTGGTATTCATTATAATTCATAAGTTATTTCAACTACTTATGTTCATGAGTTTTTCATATTTCCCTCACAATATTATTAATGCACACTGCACAATCAGTGAAACATGTAAAACTGCATTGTCTGTATTCCTGCCGTGTCTTTGTCTGCGTTACAAGCACATTCACTTTGTTTGCTAATGTGACATTTTTCGCTAGAGGGGGTAGAAGTAACATTTCAGATTGCATCCGCTTTTCCATGGAACAAAATTAAACGAAAGCATTTGAGCACCATAGGAAGAGCTGCATTGGGAGTTGGGATATACTTAAATGAAGCACTTTTACTTGAAAGTCTATCAGATTTTTTTTTATATAATGAACATTATAGTGTGATATTATACTGTTAATATGTTGTAGTTCATAAATCAACTTGGCTCCATTACAACTGATTTATTTTCCATTTCTTCCTGAATATTTCTCAGGAAACATTTTGTCTATTACAGTCAGTTTTAAGGCCGATTTATGCCCTATGCTAAAGACGAGCCTGTCGTCCGTCTTCTGCATCCTTTACATCCGTAATTTGATCTGTTTCTCAGAGAGCTTGCGGATGCAGTAAATGGAGTACCGACGGAAATCGTGGGGGCAGTGTTGTACAGTATAACTGATTTGCAACCAGTAAAAGGAACAAAGTAAAAGAAGAAGAAAAAAGCACAACCTAATTAATGGCTGCACAAACCACCTCCGTCCCTGCACTGCTTCTTCTATCTCTTCTCATCCACCGACATTGTTTATCTGAAAGTGAGCTCAAAACTCGGAGGTGAACTGTAAACTCTACACTGCCCTCTGGTGGATGTATTGCCTAACAACCATCCCAATGTGAAGGACGCATGGGAGTATGAGAGCTGTGACGTTTGAAACGGACGTACTCATTTATGCACACATAGGGACCATAAATGGGCCTTTAGTGTGAGAGAAATATTTGTATCATGTTTGAAGTTCATATACAAAACTATGGTTTAGTGATGGTTTTTTGGCGAATGAGCTGAATTAAAAGACGATTATTTGAAGAAGAGCCGGCTCCCATGAGGCACCGGCTCCCATGAGGCACCTGCTCCTGCTCAGTTCTGCTGAGAATCTGTGCAGGAAGGGGCGGAACTTAAGTTTGACGGGAACGCCATGTGGCCAGTCACAAGTGAAGACAGAGTAGGATCGTACCATTATGTGAAAGATGGAAAGGGGGCAGGTTGTTGAAAAGAGGCAGACTTGACACTGATACTATGGTTGGACCACAAAAATTAGAGCATGAAGGGGAAATATGGTGGAGGTGGCCATGATTTAGGGCTGCTTTTGAGTCTGAACCACCTGGAAACCAAACACCATAGGCAAGAGCAATCCAATATTTCTAATGTTTTATAATTAGATACACAAATATTGCCACTTTTCAGTACAAAAAAAAGATTTAAAATGATTCGGTTGACATTTCTCAAGCCTTACTTCCTAAATATTTCAAATTCCATGCAAACTCTGCCAGCATGTATCATCTAAATATGTGTTAGAGCTTTTAGTAATTTTTTGTAAATTGGAATTGTAAACTGAAATTCACTTTTACTCTAAACTTGAGTCCCTTCACTATGCTGCAATTAGCTGTGTTTACCCTCAAAGAAAAATTTTCCAAGAGTGCCTGTGTTTCAACCGTCAGTAATGTTACCAGTATTTAAATCACTAATTATGCGATATAAACACATAAATGATTGAGTTGAAATGAGTGCACAATTAGGGACATGTGGTTTATTGAAGATGCTGCGTATGTTGAGTGGGTTGTTTCAAACAGACTTTTGCTCATGATGTACTAAATTGACAGCATCTAATTTCATTTCAATGGAAAAAAGATGAAGATAAAAACACACCCCAAGAAAGAGAAAATGGAAATATCACTGAATTCAGTTCATGTTCTTTGCAGTGGAAGAATAAGTTGTCATGTTGCAGAGGTTGGAGACAGGTCAAGGATGACACTTCTTATACTTAGACGGTACTGAAAGTCACTTGAAAGAACAGTTCAAAGAAAAAGACTGTTGTGAACCCTTTGATCAAAGTAGCACACACCTTTCTCCGGATATGTTCTTAGACAGCCATTGTTCAGCAAAATCCAATTTTTAAAGTAAATGAACTGAAAATGACCAAGACAGAACCGTTCAACTTGGTTGATCTCATAGTGAATCCTGCCATTATTTGCAGTAATAAAACATTTTACCACCAGAATGAAAAACAAGATGGTAAATACCATCCTTAAATTAAAATGTAATTCATAAATTCATTCTTTTTCCTTTATAATCCTTTATTTGTATTATAGTTTATTGTATTCATACATAATGGAGCGGCACTGCTCCAGACTCACAAACCAAAAAAGTGAATAAAACAAACAATGGTAAATAATAGATCCAGTCTGTATTGATGACTGATGGAAAAAAAGCATACTAACATGGAGGAAAAAATAAAATAAATACTGGGGGATACAAGCAGTCTTAGTCAAAACCTCCTATAGATTTTTAAGAAATATTTCTGACTTGGACAGATTTAAATCAAATTTTGCCAGGTTAAAAGATCGACAGAAAATTCAATATTAGGGCTTAAAACTAGGGATGCACCGATATGAACATTTTTGCCGATGACAAATTACATTTTGAGATGGGATTTGAAGGTGGGTAGAGAAGTTATATGAATGTCCTGAGGGAATGTGTCCTAGAGTCAGGGGCGACAGAGCGTTTAAAGGATCCGACTCCTATGGTGGATGGGTGGGCAGGAGAGGCAGAATGAAGGAAAGCAGAGTAAGTCCCAGGTGTTCAGGACGATGTGTATATTTCATGTAGTTTGGCAACGTATGGAGGAGCAAGATCATAGAGGGTCTTGAAGTGTAGGAGGAGAATTTTAGATTGGATGTGAAAGCAAACCGGAAGCAAGTGGAGGTGTTCAAGAACATGAGTAATGTGATTTGTGGAAACGTTCTCGATGATATGGGCGGCTGAGTTCTGAACCAGTTGGAGTTTATGGAGGGACTTATGTGGCAGACCATATAGTAATGCATTGCAATAATCAAAGCGAGATGTGACAACTACATTCACCAGTATAGAAGCACTGTTGGGGACGAGTGATAGGTGGAGACGGTTGATGTTGAGTAGATGGTAGTGCAGGAGGGTCAAGTAGGGCCCGGGTGGGGATTGAACCCACAACCTTCCGGGGAGATTGATGCACGCTGACCAGTCATCCAAAGGGATATCCCTGTGGCACATGATCAGTCGGAGGCATAGTGACAGGACCATCACTGTCACACTACTGTGCACACTTGGTGGTCCTCCTGATGTGAGAAGTGAAGGAGAGGGGTGTTTGGTAAGGATGACTCCTAAACTCTGAGGCCCAATTGTCCCTTTTTTAAAAATGAAGTGGTAAGGGGGCAGAGGTGAAAGCTTTACCCTAGGAAATGAGATACCTCTACTTTACCATTATACATCATCAGAAGTCGTTGCTACATCGGACAAAGCGACAAGTATCTATGACAACTTAATGACGACAAAGATGCCGCATTGTTTCAGTTGCCTGGGCTGTGGGCATATTTTCGTATTTGTCTTTGGTAAGACAAAAAAAAACGAGAGAAGTTATGTTATAGTAGTATAACATAATCACTTGGAGGGCCATGTCACGAATGTTAGCAACATTAGGATACTAGCTAAAAATGAATGTTATTGGTTAGTTTTTAGCACAAGTTAGCGATTTTGACAACAGCCCTATGATTAACAGGGCTGTAAATAAATGGGCAGAAGATGTAACACAGTTTTTACATAATTTCTGCATCCTTGTTTATGCGCTATATTCATTTATGGGTGTCCTGCCTTCCTTCTGTCGCCATCTTTGCCAATGTATCCGGTGTATGTTGGAAAAACTTTTTAGACCCAGCTGTAGCTCAGGTGGATAAAGTTGTCGTCTACTAAACAGGTCAGCGGTTCGATTCCCCTGACTACATGTCGAAGTGTCCTTGGGCAAGACACTGAACCGTACGTTGCCTCCCGATGTGCCTATCAGGTGTATGAATGATTAGATAAAAAGCAAGTATGTATAAATATAGGTGCTGTATGATTGTGTTGTGTGACTGGGTGAATGAGTGTCAAATGTAATGTCAAAGCACTTTGAGTGGTCACATGACTAGAAAAGCGCTATACAAGTACAGTCCATTTACCATTTATTTGAAATTCAGCCCTGGGCTGTTTTCATTTGGGAAGGTTGTGTGGCCCTCACCCTTAGCCCTTCAACTTCATCCAAAAGAGTGTTGAGATAGCCCTTCCACTAACGTGAACACACAAATGGGATTCAGCTTTAACCTGAGGGGATGAATGTTTCTTCATAATGATGATAATTGCACCATTAAATTTTTCTAATAATAAAATAAAAATAAAAATCTCTCCAAGTATGTGAAACTGTAGTAGTAAAATGAGTATTTATATAGTTGTCCAGTCTGCATAGGTAATTACCATTCCTTTTCATAATTTGGTGAATGACCCCTTTATAGTAAACTCCTTAAATGTGGAAACCTGTGATAGGACTGTGGAAGCCAGTGAAAAAAAATCCCTCTAAAAGTAAAATCTTTACATTTCAACCCACGACTGACGTCACCAAACTCGTTTTTAATGAAGCTTCAACTGGCTCAGTTGTCGCCAGACAATTAGAGTCAGGGCAGCCAGGGCAAGGGCTCAAATTGGCTGCCTTGAGATCTGCTGTTTTCTTGTGGCACTATAGATCACACAAACCCTAAAGATATGGATCAGAACACCATCCATTTCTTTCAAACATAGTTTTCAGAAGGCGCTGAAGCTCTTTTCAAGCATAAAAATAAACCAGACTGGAGAGTCGTAGAAGGAAAAAAAAAAAGAAAAAGGGCAACAATCTGATGCAACGCAACACTTGCCTGTTTATGCTCAAAGTTTTAAAGCCATGCGCCATAAACATCATTAAAAAGCTTGTTTCTTGAGTTCATCTTGAAAAGAAAACAACTGATCCGTACATTAATTAGACGGGAGTCTGTTCTGAAACGTGAAACGTCTGCTCAGGGCTGTTATGATTCTGATATATGGAGCAGCAGACACATTATCAAGACACTGCAATGTTAATAGATTTATCACAATGCATCACTGACACTGCAAATGTTGGCACCGCTGGGAGAGATGCTTGCATTCTGTTTGTCACATGCATTAGCTGGCTTGAAAATAAATAAATAAAATCACAGTGATAAAGCAAGAACTTGAAGCTGCAACTTCCTCTATTCAATGTATCAATTAAATAACACAGAAACCAAAAAGTTTGGAGCGGTTTAAAGGTCATTATGAACAATTACTTTAAGAGTCCTCTCATAAATATCCCAGAAATATTGTAAAATTATTAAACATGCTCATTTCCGTTATAAATCTCTGCTCTGGCTTGTGACTTCTGGTGCCATCAAACTACAGTATTTTCTTCGACACTCATTAAAGCCGGAGTGAAAAAAATGACATTGATGAAGCTGGCAGCAATCTATTATTCAGCAAGCTGTTTATGAATTATTTCCTTTACAATCAGCTTTGGCATTTTGTTTTGAGGTAAAGCCCCACATGTCACACAGGATATGAATATATTGTTCATAAAAAAGACAGAAAGTACGTGAGCAGAATGAAGTACTGTGCTATACTACAACACAGGCACTCAAAGCACAGAAGAAATGCCTTGTTAGCTTGACATTTTTAGACTTTATTGAGGTGTTTTACCAAACTTTTAGCTTTTTGTAAGTTAAACACTCTTCAGAAAAATGCATAGGATGAATGGGGTCTGCTGACTATGAAAGGAAATCCTTGCAAGGCAGCCTTTCTTCAAGACTTCAAATATGTTCAAAATAGCTTTGATGCATTTTTAGGCTTACAGCATGCATTTGCGAAACAGAGTTAAAAGTTCTCTTTGACCATCGTAGAGGTGATGTTGTACAATTGTACTCAAGAATGAAGAATATTTTCATTTCGATGCATATTAATGCTGGGATGTCTCTCTTATAAGTAGGGTTGTGGCAATTCATTGATCTACAGCTACAATGAGATATTGATTTAATGATGGCATTGGTCATATGAATGGGAGTCCGTCCGTCCATCCATCTATCTTTTACCGCTTATCCAAGGTCTGGTCAAATGAGCAGCAATGAAGCCAACACTTAGATTTCTTTGTCTCTTGGCTGGCCTGGATTTTCCTGGATCAGCTGGATGAAGTGACCAAAGTCCCTCCAGCATATCTTGGGTTTTCCATGGGGCCTCCTCCCAGGGGTACATGCCAGAAACACCTCATCAGACACTCATCCTAACTAGATGCCCAATCAACCTTACCTGGCTCCTCTCAATGTGGAGGACTCTACTCTGAGCCCCTCCCGGATGGCAGAGCTTCATTACCTTCTCTAAGGGCGAATCCAGACACCCTGCGGCTGCTTTTATCTGTGATCTTTATTCGCCACCCACAGCTCATGACCATAGGTGAGGGGAGGAATGGTAAATCGCCTTTCAGCTCAGCTCCTTTTTCAGCAATTGAGACTGATATAGTCCACAACACTGTGATTGCCGTGCTGATCCACCTGTCGATCTCTCGCTCCATTCTTCCCACACTTGTGGACAAGACCCTGAAATACTTGAACTCTGACACTTAGGGCAGGATCTTATTCCTGACCTGAAGAGGACTCTCCACCCTTTTTCGACTGAGGACCATGGCAGTGGTTTTGAAGGTGCCGATCTCAGTTGCTTCAGACTTGGCTGCAGATCATTCCAGGAAGCAATGAAGATCATGCCCTGGTGAAGCAAACAGGATTATGTGCACCACAAAAAGCAGAGATAGTAACTTCACTTCAGAGTAGTACAAATGCCCTGATTTCTTGACCATGACTCTTTCACGGTTTTAAGTGATACTTGGACTATTTTAATAGAAAATAATCCATGAGATGCTGGATCTCCCTTTAACCCCCTTAGACTTTTCCTGCCGATCTAATTAAGCTGTAATCATCGAAATGTCGTCTTACGATGATTTTGCATCTAAGAAATTATTTAATATTTAACTCTTCAGCAGTTCTTTAGAATTGCATTTCAAAGACATGTATGATTGGATATTAGTGTTCAGATTTACTGGATATTACTTCCTGGGAATCAATTATTTATTTGGCTAATCCATTAGCTTCTTATGTTCAGATCTGCTGTGATGCTGTGTATGGTAAAAGACCAACTGGTGTTCAGATGTCCCAACCCCTCTGCTCTCCATCAGATGATTTAACAGATTAGTCTGTTCATGCAACAAAGGAACTAATCCATAAAATAAAGTGATGTAGTCAACTGTTGTGCAAAAAGCACAGTTTTCATTTCACTGCACATGGCTGCAGAGGAATTTTCTAGATTTGGATTAATACTGAAGAACCCATCCATCTTATAAATGAATCAAATAAAAAGAATGAAGATTGAACTAAAAAAAATATGGCCAAAAAGAAACCCAGAATCTGAAGGACCGTGGTTCAGTTATAGCGCTTAGCAACAGGTGAAGGCTGATCAATACTGTTTCAATAGTGCACTAACAGCTGGACCTACACAGCAGTGCTTTTTGAAGCATAATAATTAAATACTGTGTTGTTTCCTAGGGGCGCTGCATGCCTTATACCTTTTATTCCTCTTCAAAATACTGCTAGTCAGCCAAAGTTTTCAGGGATTCACTCAGAGGAGCTTAATTAGGCATTAGCATTAAATCCTCGCATACCACAGTCCCCTCAGGCTGAAATGAAAGTCCTGCTTCTACAGTAATTTTACTTCTAGTGTCAATGAGGTGTCTTCTTGCTTTCATTATTTGGTTTGGCAATGTCTTTGTCATTATCCCCTGACCTGACTACAGCTCAACTTCTTTTCTCTATACCTGAATTCTTGTGATTAACCTCACTGCCAGTCATGCTTATATCCACCTACCTGTATTTTCCTCCCTTTCAAACCTCATCTGAACCCTTCACCCTTGTAACCAGCAAGGCCTTACCTTATCAACCCCGGGACATTAACGCAGTTCTAGGCTAGGTTGTGTGTCTGTGTACTATTTGCAGTCCTCATCTCCAAAGACTTGTCTTTTGAGACCTTTCTATTGATTGATGTTTAGTGTGTTTGAAATTTAGCTTTGAAATCATTAAAGCTATTTTTTCTTTGGATGGATTAGACTGGTTTAACCAGAGCCCTTTTCATTTTGGTAAGCCATAAGGTTAGCTTTCAACTTCAATTCAATTTTATTTATAAAGCGCTTTTCATGCAGAAGCAACACAAAGAGCTTTACGTCGTAAAAACAATTTTTAGAAAAAAATAATTTGAAACCTATACAACAGTATGTCACAGAAATTGAAAACATACACCTAATTATCTCTTTCACAATCATAAATGTGTACACACACACACACACCCTCACTCTCCCCACCCCCCACCCTGAACTCAATCTAAACATGCATGAGCTCCCATCCCTAGTGACTTTCTCTTAACTGAATGTAAAAAAAAAAAAAAACAATTATAAATAAAAGTCAATGAAGATATTAGGCCTGACACAGCAGTGAGGAAACGATATTCACCCAGGAGCTTCAGAGC
>JBBBVU010000026.1:12877094-12887948 GCA_037177055.1 Atherinosoma microstoma
AAAACAAGATACAGTTAAAGGCTAAACTAAACAGGTAGGTATTTAGCCTCTCTTTAAAAATATCTACAGTGTCTGCGGCCCTGAGGCCCTCTGGCAGGCTGTTTCACAATTGAGGGCCATAATAATGAAATGAGGCCTCACCGTAAGTTTTAGTCCTAACTTTAGGAACCATTCAAAGGCCAGTACCAGAGGACCTCAGGGTCCGCGAGGGCTTATAATAAACGTTAGGTTTAAACTAGACGTTTAGTTTAAACCTAACACTCAACATCAGTGTAACAATTAAAAGAAATAAGACCTGTTCCTCTCATTCACTGCCACTTTGGTACTAGTCTTTGTGCAGACTTGCTTGTGCTTGGATTTGATGTGCATACCTCTTTGTGAATTAAATTATGTGTATGAAGGTCAGAATACTTGATAACTCTGTATACTTGATACAGCCTTGGAAAGTCTTTGAATTGTCTACTTGTCTAATTGTCTACAACATGGTGTTTGTAAAGTATTGAAATATCCAAGAACAAAAATGCTGCTTTAACCCTTTAAACCTTGGTCATATTTTCAGAAAGAATAAATGCCTGAAAAGACATGCCCATAATACAGAGAATTGTTCCACAATGAAGAGTTTCAGATGCATGTTCTTTTGTACCTAAGGACATCTAGGGACCTCGGAAAATGGGTTCCCATTTTCAGGAGTATTGTGTTACTAGTCAACACTTAGCTTCAAACAGTAACATTAAAAACAAACTACCAAGACAGAAATCTGAGAGTAGTCATGGACTCAGTCCTGAATTTCAGAAATCACATTAATTCGCTCATGAAGTCGGCCTATTACAACATCACTAACAGCTGTATCATGAAATCTCATAGGCTGCTATTTTCATGTGACAGAAAGAATACTCTGTGGCTTTGCATGCAGTTTTATTGGTATCTCGATATTCAAAAAAGTATTGATTCCGATACTTTGACTGGCTGGTATCGAAGTATTGACTCCAAAGTATCGATACACCATCCTAGCTGACACGACAACAGAAGAACTACACTGCTCCTTCTCCCTTGTATGTTTTGTATGAGCTCCCTGTTACATGTTGGGGGCACTGGGTTTTGGCATTTATTTAAAGTCGGCTAATTATTGTAGTTTATATATTGTTTGGTATCTTTCAAAACGGCCGCAGCGCAACTGGTTTTATGGTCACAGGAATCATTGATTTCTTATGGTCTTATATCTTAAATGTTTCCTATTTAGCCCCAAACTGATTAAAAATCATCCCTAAATATTATTACTTGCATTAAAATACACGTTTGTTCTTGCTTTTTTTAACATTAAGGTCTAAATGTTAAATAAGAGCTGAAAATAAACCATTTCCCCTAATTTATTTTTTATTTTAGGTGACTATGTTTAGGCCGATTTGAGCTTAAAGAGTTAATGTAAAACTCTTGCATTTTACTGTGTGTTGAATTACCAGGATTATTTCATTTCCAGCAAAAGACACAAAATATGCAAATTTTTGGCCAAACTTGATGTCACAGTAATATGTGAAAGGAGCATGACCTCTTAAATACAGCATTGTGAGGTTGTAGCATGAAATGTGTCAGAATTATCTGCTTGCACCAGGGTCGCAATGTCAACAGAAATTCAATTACCAGATATAATAGCTGACCATTTCTCTCATTCAATTTAGATGCCATAAAAACTCACAAGTCAACTTTCAAGGGCAGGCAGGGATGATTTTGGAGTGAATAAATGTGGACTTTAAACCAAGACACAGAAGTTTGGTTCCTGAAACTTTTTCAGTTGACCTTTTATATTGGGTTTTTATTTTTTAGATTATTTTTCTTAATTCTGTTTGGTTAAGGCGCCATAACTGGGTTTTGAAAACGTCATGTGGCTTACAGTATATATTTCTTAATGTAATCAACCTATTACACATGAACACCCTGTTTACAGGCAGCTGTGTGAAATCCATTCACCACAAATGGTTATTGCACAGTCTGGGTAGCACCAATCCTAATATGTAGCTTACCAAAATAATAGGAGGACTCTCTGCTAAAAGACTTCACCAAGCATCTCCGTCTAAATCAAACATGAATAAAACCCCATGCAATGAAAAAACCCCATCTTTTATACTAGCTGTCAGTGCTAAAATTACAACAGCGACATGAACCGATATCTCAGGATAATACTTTACAATGGCAATGCACTGAATGAGGACTGGCTGTACTGGTAGCTTTGGAGGATATTGCAAATAGGAGTTGAATATCTCTGAACTAGGTGGACTAACTGGGTCTTAAGTAGACTTCACAGCTATTTAATGGATGTTCCAAACACAGGGCTACAGTTGGCGGACTTTACTACAACTTTAGTGTCCCATTGGTCTTAAAACAGTAACCATTTTAGTTTGATCTTTCTCATGACCGATGATAATTGCAGTATTTGGGTGTTTGGGAGCAAACCCTGCCATTAAACCCATCAGTATAACAAATTTTTGAGAAATTATGGGCTGAAATGGACTTTGATTTAAGATGGGGAACGGAAAGCAATCACGAGGGCTTGAGGGGCAACACAAAAGTGCAATCAGCTCATGTTAAAACTGATTTACCTTACTTAAATTTCATTTAATATAATTTCCAAAATTACTGAAAGTATATGAATGTGCAATTTAAATTAAAACTTGTAAAATAATTAGATGTTGGTATTCTCCCGGTCCATTGGAAAAAAAGCTATCTTCTGCCTCTTTCTCAATGTGTCGGCCTCTCTCAGTGCCTTTTGTGTGCTGTGTTACTATTCATAGCATGTAGAGTCTGTGAAACCAAGGTCTCTGATCAATTAAATGTGCCTCTCAAGATAACTACATTAATTACACTGGTGTTTGCATGAGTCTCACTGCATCCCAGACCACGGGGGACTACACTCTGAATGGAGAGCCAGATGGGAATCATTTCCGTAGGGCTGAGACTTTTAGATCATTTTGTATTCTTCTGCTGCCATTACGAGATCAATTACGCCTGATAAAGTATTCGGAATCCTATCAAATACTTACAATCGAGGAGTTTTTAAATTCCAAATCATGAAATTGCTTTACTTCATGAGCAATAATGAGGTCACTGACTTAAATTTCTCAAGTTAGTTAAAATGCTGAAGGTTTCACTTATCTAGGAATATTTTGTGCTGAGAAAGAAAGTTAAAGTTAAAGTAGAGTTCGTGGAGAGATTTTGAAAGGGCCTCTCTGAACTATATACAGACTCAGCTTTGGGAAAACAGCCTCAGCCAAAACTGCTGAGTAATGCACCAGTTGGGAGGTCCCTGCAGCCAACTCTTGCTCACACACAAACACGCATGCTTGCACACAAACATTCCAGTCAGTGCTGCCCTGAAGTCCGCATCAAAAAGCCCCTCAAGTGATGAGCTTTGGCGAGAAGGACGAGGATTCCACCGCTAATCTCCTAAACATGATTTTTCATACCGCTTCGCGCAACATGCTTGTGGATTAAAGACATTCTATTAAAGAAAAGGGGCTTAACATATGGAAGGGGGAGAAAAGCCAGCTGTACTTGGATGGGTTTAGCTGTCTGAGCTATAGTTCAGCGGTTCCCTTTCTAAGTGCATTTCCTCTACACTACTGTATGGACTCTGGGATGATCCCTCCAAGAAGTAAAATATCCAAGTAGGGGAAAAATGATTTTTGGGGTATTACCACGTTTTTTTGGTCCCTGTTTACAAGGATATATTGTATAGGTGTCACAACAGCGTGAATGTGAAGTTGTAATACTTTCCTACCAGACAGAAATTTAACTTTGTGGCTCAAGTCAAAATAAAAGTCTGAGGAAGTCTGGGAGTAAAAATGGACTTGGCACCCATCAACAGCAGTTGTAGTATCTGTTATTTTGTTCTAAATGTGACAAACCAATTGCATACTTAGCACGTTTGGACAAAAGGAATCAAAGAACTATTTGTGGTTCTCGTCTTCCGTACAGATAAGTACAAGTGGATCCATTTCTGCCTGATTTAACAAAATGTTGAGAGGGCTGCAATAAGTATCCTCCATTAAGGGGAAACGCATCTGCACACGGTCATTTGTATTCTTTACTGAGCATAAATTTGAATAAGAATATTTTTAAACAGATGGAAGATGTGCTGGGAATGCCAGCATGCAGCACGTGGCATATGGCTGATGTTAATCTTGGTATACAGATGATACTAATAGGCCTTGTTAACATTTTTATTCTGTGCTGTAATTCAAGGGTTTAGCTGTCCTCAATGTGTTGCCACACTTTTAAACAATGATTCATTATGTATCAGGGTAACTTGCATGGATAGACCTTATTTGTATTCTATGTTTAAAATGTTATCTCCCACATGTCCGGTAATTGTGTAATCTGATGTCTTTGGTTGTTATTTTCATCATTTCGAGCATTGTGTTTACTGAAAAGCTGCCATGAAAGCAAATGGAATGTTTGGCTGTGATAATGAAATGCAAATGTTATATAGATCTTACTGCTGGGAATATGTAGCAATTAAGGGAAATTTGTTTTCTCATCGATATTATGCGTTTGGAAGAATGAATTTAGTATAAAAATTTGAATCTCAAGTAAAGGAAGTAACGAAGTCCAAGTAAAAATGTCAGCATAAGCTTGAATCTCCTTTAAAGTGCTGCAGACTATAAAAATATTGGTAAGAGTGGAGGAAGGGGCTCTGAGGAGTATCACTTGACACCTATCTTGTACCTGCAGGCAACAAAATGTGTAAGTGTGCAATAAATGTGCTAGGCTCCAAACAGTATATAAACTGCTGCTGCTGTTGAGGCGCAATACACCCTTTTTCCTCCAAGGCCGAGTTTCAGAGGTGGTAGTAATGGTCTCTTGGTGGTTAAATTTCAGTGTGAATAGCAATAAAGGAACACTTGCTGAGTGTACAAGATGGTGAATCCAAGTCAATATAAACAGATTATTTTTTAATGTGTAAATATAAACTTTGCACAAAAAGTAAGGGAATTTGTGTTGGGTTGATTGTTTATCCCCAAACCATTTTTGTGACTTTTGGTCTGTTTTTTTAAATGTGAAAATGCATGGAACCTCAATTGGTTTAAGCACAGTCATTATACAAACATTTATTTATCTCTCAATGTTCATATTATGAGGATAGAATTATGTAAAATTAATGTATCGATAGATATAGCATCATAAAGGCCAACCAAAACAAATAACTTGAATTTATTACAAACAGTTGTAGATATAAAAGACAGATCAACAGTGACCAAGCCTTTTCTCATCTGCATATCATTCACTCAAGTCTTGGCTTTCAGGAGAATAGATATTGGCATTGAAACAACCACACAACAAAAACTATTTACATATTTACACTGTTTCCTGCTGGTTTTGCTATTTACAGTTATTTATGGTATTTACTTCCTATCACCAAAAAACCCAACTCTGCTCGTTTTTGGTGCCACCGTGCGTCAAAAGTGTCGTCTTGGCTTCACTCCAGCCATGAAAGACAAATATTTTTGTTCCCGTCCAACTGACAAATAACTTTCTTGTTACTTGCTGAGCTTTGGCTTCTCCTGATTGGACATTACTGTCAATTTAATTGTCAATTGGTCTAAAATTGGACAGGAAGTGGCTTCATCATAATTTCCAGGTCAAAATAGAGGTCTCCTAGCAAAATAGTGATAGCAGTCTTTGTTTTACTCTGAAAATAAGATAACTATCATGGATTGTAAACCTCCTGGATGCGATATAAAACATATAAAAATCAATAGATCCCCTATATGGTAAGATATCAACCACAATTTACTCCACGCTACTGTTACACACTACCTAAGAAATTGTTGACAATATGAGAGAAAGCACTCAGGGCAGAGTTTTAAGGATTAATAATACTATACCAGTTGGTGTTGTATTATTCATTGCTGAAAAGCCTGGTTAGTCACCTTTACAATGAGACATGAATTGTAAGGATCATGCATCTGTGGAATATGCAACACAGCTGAATGTGTGGGTAGTCCCCCAGAAATGTGCCAAAATCCCCTTCAACGTTCTCCTGTTGGTATTCAGTCTTGTTATGAGCTTCAACTGCTGCCAGATGAGCGTCAGTCACAGATGGATGACTGTCACCTGATTGATAGACAGCTATATTGGAATGGGTTCTGGAGACATGGGATCACCACTGGCTCCAGAATCTCATTCCAATATGGCTGTCTACCAACCAGGTGACAGTCATACATCTGTGAAAGAAATTCTGGAGTCAGTGGCGATCCCATGTCTCCAGAATCTGGGACCTAACTCCATCTTCCTGGATGCTAACACTTCCCCACAGAACCAAGATCATCAAAGAATACCTCCAGAGAGTCGAAAGGACACAATGGCCTGCCATGAATTCAAACCTAAACCCAGTTGAACACTTGTGGGATCAGCTTGTGTCTTTACTGTGTTGAGTAGTGGTGCAACGGATCAATAAACTCATGGTTCGGATAGGATCATGGTTTTTGAGTCACGGATCGGATCGATTTTCGGATCAGCAAAAAGAGAAAAAAGGACAAGATAAATTTAACTCTCCATTGATTTTATTGTAGTATTTTTCCCTATTAAAACATTCAACTTAATACTAATTCCACTGAATTATATAAAAACCAATTAAGGAGCAATATAGCATATGTAATTTAAGGTATCATTGCTACTTACTGTGAACATGGAGAGGCAAAATAAAAACTGTCTACATCATTAAAAAGAAGAAAGATGTCATTTAATATCAGAGATCATGGTTGACGTGTTCCCCACGTTTCCCACGTATGATTCCTCCGCTTTAGGCTGGAGAAACACTGCACGACTTTCTTTTTTTTTTTACCAGGTTACCATTTGTGTGTATTCCGCATTAGTCGCGGCTGTTGACATGAGAAGTTGGCGCTGTGTGTGAGGAGGCGAACAGACCACCGACTGCAGCCGCAGTATTTCATATGTTTGAATTTTTCCAGGTGAATCTGGTCGTGTGCGCGGTTTGCCGACTCAACTAAAATACATCACCAACAGTTGATGAGGAAAAGGAGTTAGGACACAGAAAATAGCACAGTCTGTGAAGACAACAGGAAACAGCTGACTGACTAGCTTGCTAACCAACAGCTGATGAACTGCGGTTCCTATAAATATTTAATTTGCTCACCTCCAACTCCTGTTGTAGTCTAAAAAGTCAGCACTATACAAGTCTATGCTGCCATGACTTGGTCCACATCCGCTTTTTCTTTTTAGTGGATTTCTTGGAGCAAGTAGCTGCGCCAACAGCAGCCGAGCTACCTGTTGGCCATGGTTGTTTATTTACACCACGAGTCCTGTGGTTTTTTTGTTTTTTTTTAAACTTTTTTTTCCCCCCCATCAAGTCTGCAAATCACGTGCATACCGAACCGTGGAGAGCGTTCCGTATTGATCATGGATCAACGGTGATCCGTTGCTCCATTTGCATTGACATTTCAATATTTTCAATTCAGACCAGTGGTGTTGGAGATAGCATTGAATCAGTGCAGAATGATGCATTGTTATACCAGTAATATCTAATGAAGTAAACTGTTCTGCTCAAGATGCAAAGCAACTGCTTGTTATATGGACTTGTAAACTGTTGCAACCCCTCAATTCCCTCTTGTTCTGCCATTCTTTGTCAAATTATTCTGAAACTTTGGGTAGATTATGTAAAAGGAGGTTTCCAGGACTTGCAGAATAGTTCTAGAGCCTTGGCGCTGCACTCCCAGCCGTTTTGTGCTGCAAAGATTAACCCAAACCTTCAATTACATGCATCCAAGATGAATGTAGTCTGAATGATTGTAGTGTGAACGCTCATGGTCTCGGTTCACTTGCAAGCGAACTCTGGTGCAATTTGCTTGCGGTATGAACGCAAACAGGCTGTGCAGTGCACCAGAGAAAGTGACAAAGCACGTCATAGTGTGACATTTTAAATAGCTCGCTGCCTCTCCTGCTGCTCTTACTGGACAAATTCTTGTGAAAATTGGAGTAGGTTTTAACACCAAAGTAAAACCAGAAACCCCATGACGGCATAAACTTAGTGTTGCTCCATTGTTTACTGCGGCCAACTGAAAGGGAAGGTTTTCATTCTTGACCGATTGATGGGTCCAGTTTTTTTCTTTGTCCTGCCTTTTTTTCCTTCCTAGTAAGTGGTAATTTTGGGGGATATCACTCCTAAAGCTGTTTTTACATGGTTTGGTCCTCTTAAGTAAAGAGCAGTGTGAAATTAAACCAAACCAAAGGAAGTCCCTGCCTTATTGTACAGTCCCCAGGACTATCCAGGTGTGAATGTGCCCTAAATCATACCAACGTGCCAATACCAGGTGTGAACATCCTCTCTTAAGAGAGAAAAGGTATATTAGATGATGTGTTATGTTATTGCCAACGGTGTTGAATATAATTAGAGGATTAAACTGCATTAACAGAGTAACTCTAAAACCATTAAAAAGAGGTTTCTATCTTGTATATCGGTGTGATCCTACATGAATATTTATCCAGTGCTGTTCTTTTCTAGTATTGTCAAACATAATATCGAGAAATCTTCTAATAATGCCAGAATTAGATCTCTTTGAAGACATGGGGAATACGGTATTGAAATGTTGCTTATGAAATCAGTTCAATTCTAAATCTAGAATGTGGACAAAATCATTCCCTCAGGTAGTACAACTCTATTATATTCTACCCTTTGCCCTTACGTTTCTAACTAGTTATTTATCAAGGTTGAACCAGGTTAAAATATGGGAATGAAACAGGCTTGATTCATATTCATAGAGAGGCTGCAGTGAAATATTTAATAGAGGAGCATCAAGTCAGCTCTCTTGAAAAGAATGATCCCTGTAAAAGCTAACCTGACTTAGTCACACTCAATGATCACTTTTGAATCCGCTGTGAACGTTATGCCTAGTGGTACTTCTCATGCTTCAGTTGATGAGTCACTCCTGCATCCCTGTTCCTTTCTTTTCCTCTGCTTACTCTACCCATGAGGTCTTTAAATGGAGCAACATATAATATGATGGGGGGGGGACTACAAAGCTTCAAATCAGGATGTAATTATACAACATGGCAGGCGCACTATTGTAAAAAGTATAATTACCGAGCCCTAGGACTTTGAGATGAGGAGACTGGCAGGTTGATGCAGTCAGAGTGAGAAAGTTCGAGGGGTATTAGGTGTCACCTTTTTAACTAGCCTCCAAGTATTTACTGACAATGAATTAATGTATGCCTCTGAAGCCTTTTAGCACAGTTGACTGGCAGCAGTCCAGGCATTTCCTTTCCATAACTGCCAGAAAACAAAGTGTGGGGGCTTTAGATGTGATTGGCATCCACATGGTCCATTGGGAAGAGGGAGCCAATTATTTTCATGACGAATAACGCAGGTTGCCTCTTCCCTTTATGACGAGCAATTAAAGATGTACTCATCTGATTATTAAATGCTTTTTGCTAAGCATGCATAATTGGGACTTTGTTTCCCCATTTTATTTGGAATGATGTGCCTTTTCAAAGAGCAAAATAATCATTTTTACTTCCACCAATTTGTAGTAGCTCATAGATTCGGCTATAAGTTGAAATGGCTTTGATTAACCTTATCAGACTTATTTCCATTGCCGTTCCCTAAATGAACTCATTAACTTTCATTGTGCACAGCACATGTTGCTTCATAGGAATTAGATTTTACTGTTTGGTATATTCCACCTGTTACCTATTTTAAGAAACCAAAGAGGGACATATCTCAGACCCAGGAGAAGACATGATTTAATATTAGAAATATCATGCAGAACTCTGTGTATGGAAAAAAAAAAAGCCCATTATCTGTTAGACATTAGATTTTCATATCTTCCTTTAACCCTTGTGCCTATTGTTTTGGGCCTCTGCTTGGAAATTGCATACCTAAAATGAAATGAGTAGCTCTGAAACCATGTTTATTTGAACACTTTTGGAGTCATACTAAAGAGAACACATCTTTGTGAAAATCTGTAAATATATGGTGAATAAAAAATAAATGATACGTCCCTCAAAGTTTGTTTTTTTTTGTTTGTTTTTTTTATCTTTTTCTTTCAACTTGTCCTGTCCAGCATCATAGCAAGCAGAATGATGGTCTGACTGCCATGTTATGCCAAAGGCCAGTTTCCACCAGCAGGTTTGGGACGGTACAGGATGCTTTGGTGCAGGCTTTGTTTGGTAAATTCTGATTTCTGTTGCATTTCCACAGCCAACCATACCTTTACCAGTAGGCAGCGTATTGGCTGGATAGTGATAAATGCATTAGCTACATAATAGCTTTATGTCTAAGCAACACAACGCCTACCTTGAATTGTAACGAAGAAGAACATGACACAGAAACAAACGATGAGAATGGTGGACACCCAGCAGTTTGTATTATTTCTTCTCGGAAAATTACTTTAAACAACAAAAAAAATTTAACTGTACATTTACACTGGGCACTGTTACCACATTGTTCTGTTGTGATGACTTGTAGCATTTCAAGCTTTGCCATTTTGGGTCAGAATAGTAAGATTGGGACCCCAAAGGAAAGGTCCCAAGAAAGTGGGACGTTTTGGGTTGGATAATCTGGTACCCATCTGTTATGGTCGGCTTGTGGACCATAGCAAAATAAGGGAGAATGCGAGGGAAGAAGTGTAAAAATATATTTGACCAAAAAGAAAAAACCAAAAGAAACCAACGTAACCCTGAAACGAAGCAAACCAAAGACAACTCAAACTAACGCCAGGCCCAGGTACGATGGACCGGGGTTTCAACCAGGAAAGGGCGAATCTTAAACCATCTACACCTCAACACCACCAAAACAAAGGAGCTGGTGGTGGATTTCCGCAGGAGGAAATCTGCCCCTGCACC
>JBBBVU010000026.1:12888048-12919477 GCA_037177055.1 Atherinosoma microstoma
TATCTTCATTAAGTTGTAGAAAATTTTCTCTCATCCAGATGTTTATTTGCTCCAGACACTGACACAGTAAGTCTATCGGGCTGCAGTTGTCTGGTGATAAAGACAGATACAGTTGTGTATCGTCTGCATAATTGTGATAATTAATGTTCAAGTTCTGTAATATTTGACCTAGAGGGAGCATGTATAAGTTAAACAGAAGATGTCCAAGGACTGACCCCTGGGAGACTCCACAAGTCATGGCCACTTGCTCAGATTCATAGCTGCCGATCGTAACAAAGTAACTGAGGCCTTCTAATTAAGACCTGAACCAGTTAAGAACCACTCCAGAAAGTCCCACCCAGTTTTCCAGCCTGTGCAACAGGATTTTGGGATCTACAGGATACAACGCAGCGCTGACATCCAGCAGAACCAGAACTGAAACTTGACCAGAATCAGTATTCAACCTAATGTCATTTAACACTTTGACCAGAGCCGTTTCAGTGCTGTGATGGAGTCGGAAGCCCAACTAAAATTTTTCAAGATTTCCATGTTCATTTAAAAAGTAATTTAGCTGGTTGAAGATTATAAGAAGATAAGAGACCAATACTCGCGTAAAAGTACATACAAGTACTGTATGAAATAAGTTACTTGAATAGAAGTTGAAGTGTTCTTGAAGCACCATTTTTGTACTTAAATATTGCAAGTAGTTTATTTTAAATTTTTCTACTCAAGTAGAAAAGTAGAAGTAGCACAATGTGTTGTGTAGTTATTAAAGACAACCATCATCTTTGAATATATTGTTTATGATTTCAAATTCTTAGCTTGACAAACATTCAAAATTCCTTTTTGGCTGTAGCAGCAGTGCAGGGACAGGAACATACATGAAAACAGTATAAAGTATATCCCCTCCATACCTTTATTCCCTTATTAAACCAGTGTTTGTACTTTGAGGTTTTTTTTTATGTTAAAATATTTCTCTTCATCCTCCATTTATGGCAACTAGGCCAGTAGGCCACAGATAAGCATGTCTTCTGTGGAAACATTGAATCAAGATGACAGTGGTCGACCACTACAGAAGGCTACTCCTCTAAGGGTCTTGTCATGTGTGCTGTGGTGAAATGTTGACATCCACATGTGAACCTGGTATTTGACACATAATGGAAAGGGGAAGACCCACTCCCACTAAGACCTCTGTAAACTTCAAAACCATTTAAAGCTGCTCTTATCTTTTCTTTTATTACATTTCTGTAAATGGTCATTTCACCTGCAGCCACACTATTATACATTGAAATCAACACAAGGGGGGTGTATTAGAATGTGGTACAAACAGGTTTCCTAAAGAGTTCTGTTGTTTGCCACTTCAAATGGCTTTTTGTGACTGCTGGGTTTTCACAAGTAAATGGCCTCTGAGTGTGCACAGCTTTATTCCTGCCAAATGTTTTAACTGATGGGGGTTGAAAGCCACTTAAAAGTAATCAAATAAAACCCAGCAGCACACTTACTTTGGACTGTTAAACTTTTCTTCAAAGCACAAATGCTTTCAATTTCCACTGTTGTGGCAATGGAGCATGTTCCACAGGACTGGAGGGCTCAAATGATCCAATTCATTTCATAATGTAAAGTCACAGCTATCATCCTGTCAAAAGGGTTCAATTGCTTACTGGATGTAAGTATGGGCTGCTTCTTTATAAACATAGCCAGGATGAGGATTCTTTACCTCATGTTACTGCTTCACAGATGTGTTTTCTGAATCGATGGGGGTGAGAAAATGTCACAGTCAATGACACACACTCGACATGTGGTTTGTTTGAAGATGACAGTATAGGGCAACCAGATAAGGAGCTTCTCTGATTGAAATGAGCAAATTGGGCAATTCAGTTGTCTTGGAGAGCTAAATCTTTGCTGACAATAGTGAGGTGGTATTTGGAAAAATATGAGGGAAACCAGTTTCACAAAGATGCTGCTGTGTAGTAACAACATTTCAAAAGAGAAAACTCCAGTATTTCCTTCTTCTTTTATTTCACCTGAAAGATAAAAGGATGTGACCTGTGAGTCATCAAATGGCAGGGTGCCAGAATAGAGCTCTGCTCATTCTGCCTGCATGCGTTTGGTCATTCAACTCCTCGCCCACATGAACTCTGGCTAGTCTGGTTGGGTCAGCTTCTCAGGTCAAAAGGGACGGTTCTCTGGGATGGAATATTTGCTTTTGTTGTAGTGAAGTGCTGTGAAAATGTTTCACTTGCCTTTTCTAGGCACAGTTGGATTTAAAGTCAGCCTTGACTGTGTAGTCCATTTGATGACTCTTAACAGCAGGGTTAGCTGCCAGCTTGATAGCAAACAAATAACCACCTTTTATAGCTTTTGTTTCCATGTTTCTCCACACTTTACATCAGGTGATTTTCAAGCTGCATTCTATTTAACAGCATAGGCCATTATAAATGCTCTAAGTGCATAGAGAAACTCCTTTACTCATGCTGCATTCAACATGCAGGTAGCACTCTCTCCATGCACTACTCGGATCATTAGAGATACCCGTGATTACTGCTGGAGTCATTTTAGTACCTGAAGCTAACATTAACATTTAGTTTCAAAGCTAATCAAGCTAAGTGTTGTTGGCTTGCTAAATCGACAGTTTTAATGTCAGTGATTACTTGTTTTCTTGAAGATATGAAACATTTTTTTTTTTTTTTTTATAGTTTTCAATCTTGCAGTGTTTTATGGGAACATAAAATCTTCAGTCAAACCTCAATAATAGCTATTAAAATGGGCTCTTTTTTAGCTTTGAAATCAAGCAGGTTGCAACAATTAGCCTTTTTCAGATCTCTGTTGTACCATATCAGTGCAGAGAAAGGACTGTCATCAACCCGCTGCTGTTTGTCCTTGGGGTTTCACAAGTGCAAAACAAGGTGGTTCAGCGTGTGCTTGCACACACACACGTGTAGCAGAATGCTCCCAGTGATGACAGGGATGTTGGCAGGGCTCTAAATTAACGCCCACCAACCTGTCAAATGTGGGTTAAAATTCATTTTGCAGGTATAAATGAAAACTTACTGGCCAGTTTGGTAGGTGATAGATGAAGCAAATTATTTTGGTTCTTTTGTCCTTACAGCTGTTAACAGACTGAACTCATAAAAGCTCAGATAACTCATAACTGGAAAAAATTTGAATTTCCTGGTGATTAGTGCAGGGAGAGTTTTGTCTGCATTGCTGATATTGACGGAAAAAAAAAACAAGGCTCAAATGACTTAAGCCTTTGGGTTCTCATGAGTTCCTCCACGGAGATGAACAAGACGGGGGAGTATCTTGTGATTATTTGGCTAAAGGGATAGAATTTTGGGTGATGTGCTAAGGGTTTGTTGAGATCTTTCTAGGGTAATTGACAGGATAGATGAGCAGGACCAAGGAGACAAGCTGGGTTTAAATCATCTCTGTTAAATCTGAAGAGCAATCCTAAAGGGTAAGACATTTTTTCCATTAATGAACATGAGACCCATCTAATCTTAGGATGACTAAGTTCAGTTGTATAGTCTCACCAGTCCAAACATTCAAAAAAGCTAAAAACAGTCATGGACGATAGAACAAAGTTTTGAGAGACTTGATTCGCAACAGGCCAGGGTAGGCAGGTTTGGAAACCCAGGGACCGAAACGGGTCATTTGATGGAATTTAAGATTTGAGAAAGCAGAAGGCTGGAAACACACAGGGAAAACTGATGATCTGGTAGTGATGAGACGTAGTGTACCGTGCCAATGCTTTGAAGCGTGTGTGGAGAAATCCAGGGATATTTTAGTGAAGCTTGTATCAAAGCCTGTATCATTTCCTTGACATTTCTTTCCTCGTGTTTAGCCGTTCAGGAAGTGGTTCAAACTTAAGCACAATGTCTTGACATGGAAAACCCAACAAATCTAACAAATACATACTCTTGAGAAAAAAAGAAAAAAAAAAAAGGGAAAGTCCTACATTGGTTCCACAAGCTCCTTCTCTACCCTTATGTTCACCAGCACATCTAATTTTCTCTTTTTCTTGCAGATGAACACATAGCAGTCTTGTTATTATCATCTGAATTTTATAATGTGGAAAAGGAGTAGGAGGTTAAATTTGGAATCACACTTCTACCACGGATACATTGATTAGAACATTTCAACCAAGAAACTATCATTTGGAATAGTTATTGAAATGCTTCTGCTTGTTTTTAAGTGGAGACAGAAACACATGGCTTAAACTTATTGTCTGTACTCCCGAGAGAAAAAATTGTGGTCAAAATATGTCTGAAAACCAGTGTAGTCGTAATATTCCAGCATTTATCCATTCTGACTGTGGCACATAAAACTTGTTGGGTATAAATGTAGTTATTTTCAAAATGTCTCCAGACTGTATCGTTGACTTGAACTTTGATATTTCTCCATTTTCTTGCTGCTCTAAATGTTGTGGCATCATGGAAGTGAACTTTAGAAAATGACTGCTTTCATGTCTTTCCTTTCCCTCTCTAGTATTTTCCTCATCCTTTTCACTCTTGCGGTACTCCCATCCATTTGACTGTGTTACCTTTTCACTCAACCAATCACACACAAAAATACAAATACACACACAGTGCTTTGGCTACCCTCTGTTGTAGCTCATCTCCAAATGAACTGCATACCTGTGGTTCATCAAGACCACCCTCGTTCTTCAGTTAAACTTTGCCATGTGATTCAGCCACGATGGGTAGTTCCACTCAGGCCCCTGTGGTCTATTTTTGCTAGTTTAAAACTTGTTACTCCTTTACTGAAGTGATTCTTCTCTCTTTAAATCCACTCCAATTCATCACCCGCCTGCCCATGTTAGATTCCTACTTCATCTCGCCTACAGCTCAATTCCCTGCTTGACCCGTTCAGCGCCTTGCATCCTCACAAAGCCCACTCAGTCTCAGCAGCCATCAGTTGTCTGCCTGCTTGGTTATGCCAGCAGCTCCTGCTTTCTACTTGCCAGACCATATTCACTCCAACCTCTTTAAATATAAGCAATAAAAACTCCAGTGAAACAGTGACAGTCCAAAATGTTCTGCTATTTGTTCCAATTCTTTTCTTTGTCACAGTTTTAGGCAAAAGAAAAATGTTTTTCAAAAAGTTGAGGCAACTTTAACCAAATTCACAGACTTCCACCTTTTCAGGCTATTATTATCCCCTAACATAGGTGGTGCTAATTTAAAGCTTTGTAAATGTTTTTGTGTGTCAGATGTCCAGAGATAAAGACTCCAAGCAGCTGCTTAAGAGTGATGTTCTGAAGTCAGGATGCATTAAGTCTATAAAGAGGTAACCTTTCCTTTGTATATAATGTCATTAGAAAATTAAGTCAATTGGAACAGCGGCAATCTGAGGTCTTAATTGTAAAAAGAAGAGAGAAAAACACTTCCAAAAAAACCCCTGAAGACAATTTGCAGAAATACAAATAAAAAATCTTGGGTCATTTGCAATAGAGAAAGAGATTTCTTTCAGTCTTTGCAACAGTGATGCACTATTTCACTCTGCACTGCATCTGTTCTATTAGCCAACACCATAAAACCATTAAAGGTAAAACAGAACTTTGGAGGCATAATGAATGAAGCCATAACAGAGAACAACGGGTGTAGAGTTTCACAGGAACACCGGTGAAACATGGATATAGATCAATCTTTTTTGGTGTGTTTGTTGCAACCAGTGGAACTGGGGATATTTTATTGGTACAGGGTACATTCTTTAAATATACAGTTCCCTGATGAGCATATCATCAAACAATTTTATATAAACAACAAAGCAGTCAAATAATCTCGTATAACAAAATACATTTTTCAGGAAGCATGGTAGAAAATTGTCCAGATTCCTTTCAGGAAGCCCTAACTTCTACTTCATACTATCCACCCATCGATTTTGTGCCACTCATCTGAAACCAGCTTACAGGGGCAGCAGTTTGAACAGAGATCCCCCATAGCTTTACATGATCTTCCATTGAGACACACAGGAATTCTAAGCTGGTCTGAGAGATAAAATCAAGCAAGTTCTCAATCAGCCATCATTCTAAGCACCTTAACTGGAACCATTTAACATGGAAGGGCACAAGCTCTTCTATGAGCCCCCATGACCCAGTTCCTCATACCGTTCCTTAATAAAAAGCTGGTGACCCTTTACAGGAAGCTCATTTCAGGGGTTTGTATTTGCATTTATGTTGTTGGCTGCTGTCCAAAGTTTGTGACCATAGGTGAAAGCTGCAATGTAGAGCTGTTGTTGCCCCAAATACACTTAATGTTCTCTAACTTTTTAATTGCTCTGAAGTTATGAAAATAGAGATCAAAAAGTGAAGTAATGTTGCTGAAAATAAAAAAAAAGTATCTTTAAAAGTATGCCTCCTTGGAAGTTGAGGCCATTTTAATTAAGTCCTTAAGAGTTTTTACTTGGTTACAATAACACAGAGTTTAAGAAGGGAGTCACTGTACTCATTCAACTCTAAATAATATCCCAAAATTATAACGTTTAATTCTTAGGTAAAAGGAAGAAATGAGATGAATGAATCACATGATAAACACTTTATTTATCTCCTGAGGGATAAATAGTGCAGCATTCCTCTCTGGAAAATTAGCTTCAGAATTGTTCCTAGCACAGAACCAGCCTTCTTCATCAGATTGTTCAGGTTCTTAAAGTCTCTGGCTCTGATGCTGCTCCCTCAATAGATGTCTGCAAAGCAGATTGCACTTTTCACAACAGACTTGTGGAAGATATGCAGTATGTTGGTGAATTCATTACAGGATCTCAGCTTCCTCAAGAAGTACAGTCTGTGCCGTCCACTTTGAAGACATTTGTGTTGTACTTTCAGTCTATTCTGGACTCCTAGGTATTTCCATTGCTCTGCCATCTCTTCTCCCAGGATGTAAACAGTGCCTTGCTAACTCCTGTTTCTCCTAAAATACACAATCACTTCCTTTTTTGTTTGTGTTCAAGAGAAGGGAATTGTTCCCACACCATCCCGCAAACTGACAGGCCAGTCCCCTATACTCAGCTTCTTGTCCATCACTGGTACACCCAACAACTGCAAAGCTGAATTGTGTCAATAAGTAACTTTACATCTGAGCAGACAATAATTACCCGTGGAGTTCCCCAAGGTTCCGTCCTTGGGCCTCTTCTCTTTAACATCTACATGCTCCCGCTGGCACAGGTAATAAAGAACAACATAATTAGTAACCAAAGCTCTGCATATGACATGCAGATTTATATTATAATGTCACAAGGAGACCAAGGCACTTGGTAAATGTGTTGAGATTAATGACTGGATGTGCCCTAAACCTTCTTTAGTTGAACAAAAACCATACTGAGGGGATTTCCTTGGAGCCAAAGAGAAGTGACTAAAGGTCACAACTGAGCTTCATTCTATAAACCTAAAAACCACCAACCAGGCAAGAAATCTGGGTGTAGTGGTGGAGTCAGACCTAAATTTTGAAAAACACATTAATGGAATCACAGTCAGTCTACGGTCACCTTGAGAATATATCAAGGTTAAAAGATCTGAAGTCTCATCAGGTCCTGGAAAAACTAGTCCATGCTTTTAATCGGCTTGATTGTTGTGACAGTGTCTTTACAGGTCTACCTAAAAAATCAATTGGATAGCTGTAGCTGATTCAGAACTTTGCTGCTCCTCACTAAGAACAAGAAAGTAAACCACATCAGTCCAGTTCTGAGGTCTTTCTGGCTGCCTGTCCATCATAGACTTTAAAGTTATGTTGCTTGTCTATAAAGCTCTGAATGGTTTAGGACCAAAGTGACCTCTTGACCCAGTATGAACCTACCAGACCCTTCAGGTCATCTGGATCCAGTCTTTTTTCAGTTCCCAGAGTCAGAACCAGACACGGAGAAGCTGTATTCAGCTTCTATGCCCCACATGTCTGGAGCAAACTCCCAGAAAGCCTCAGATCAGCTGAAACACTCGGTTTATTTAAATCTAGGTTAAAGACCCACCTGTTCTCTGTTTCTTTTAAGCAATAATTTTCAAACTGGATAAGGTTTTTGATATTTTTAATCTTATGTCCTTCTCCCTTCCTTTTTTTTAAATCTCATTTCAAATTACCTCTGCACACCACTTTAATTATTTAAATTTTTTTATGTAAAGCACTTTGAATGGTCCTGTTCAAATGTGCTACACAAATAAACTTATCTTGCCTAATCAGAATATTTTTGCAGATGACTGGACTCAAAGTCTGAGGTGTGTGAAGAGAAATGGTGAGAGTACAGTTCCTTGTGGTGCTTCAGTGCTGCTGACAACCTTTCAGTCTCCCAAACTGTGGTCCAGGCAATTTTGAAAGTATCCAACTGAATTTTCTGGAGCTTTTCAGATTACTGTGCAGGTTAAATGTATTAAAGACACTTGTGGAATCTTGAAAACTGAACTTTTATCAGCATACTTAAACATCCTGAACATGCTTTCCTTTATAACATCATGCTCTGAGTTCATCTATAGATAAGTACATAACGGTAACACATACACATACACCCTTTTGTCTGACCTCTTTTGAAAGAGATTCTTTTGAAAGAGATTTTGTATGATATTCCTTTGATCCAAATGCTTTTTGTGACTAAGCTATAAAAATAACAACAAACGCAGAAGGTTTCCCAAACAGAGTAACACATGAAAATTGTATTATTCAATGACTCACAGATTTCCCTCTCTAGGTCCTTAAAGCATGTCGTTCTCACCCTGAAATTACATATCACACATGCATCCATTTCAAATTGCGAGAAGAAACACCTCAGGCTTCAGAAAACAATTTAATTTGCTGTTCCTTGGCACTAAATCACTAAGACACTTTCTCTACAACTGTAACTGGAGCAAATATATTAATAACATTTTCTAAATGATCTTTAGAATTTCCTTTACCAGTTTTGCCTGTCGTGAAGTAATCCGCAAGTGTGGTGCGATGTTATGGCCCACCATATGTGTTTGTTATTTTTTTCTCTCATTAAATCTGGGTTGGGAGCAGAAGCCTGCAGTAGTTCATGTTTTATTTATGGTGAGGATGTGTCGGCTCTGCTCGTCTTCAGCTCAGGCTTTTTGATCTTCTTTCATTAAAGGATGTTCAATATTTATCAGTGCTGTTTCCCATTATTCTGCGCTTGGATAGGTCCAGCTCTTTTACCACTTCAGAGCTGGACAGCTATCATGACTTTCTTACATATTTGTTAAGGAAATGATAAAGTTATCCCTTTGAAATGCTCAGTGTTTTGGGAAAGAGGGCTTCACATGTCTTGAAAGCATTAGGACAGTTGCTTCTCCTATTATTAGAGGCTTTTTTAGCCACCTCTTTGAAGCCAAGTCCATATTTGAAGGTCTCAAAGGGCTCTGCTACTCCACTCAAAGTGAAGATATCTTTGATAGTTTGGGGTCATCAATTCTACCAATTTCAAACAATTCTATTTGACATAGACTGTAATGTATAACTAGTAGTCAATTCATGAAAGGGAGTGGCTGTAAATTGTGCTATTTTAGAATAGAAAATATGTTTAAGGCCAATATTCTTGTAATTTCACTTGTTTAAATATATTACATCTTTTAGATTTATACCCCAAATGTCATTGGCACAAAACTAGCTTATCTCTAACCTCTATATCAAGGTCTTTGTTCTCCGACATGTGGGTTTACCTCACTTTTGTTTAATTGTTGCTGTAAGGTCACTTCCTTTTGACGTAAACTGTTGCTGATCAGATTGCCATGTTATACAGATTAGACTCAGCTTGCCAGCTTGACAGCATGGCCTTGCGTGAGGTCAAGCCTTCCAGCATGTCGCTGCGGGTCAAATGCAAAATGCAGCACCATGAAAAAATTGACGCTCTCACTGGTTTTTATGACATGAAAGCACGACTTCATCAGAAGACCAGAGAGGTCATAGCTATATCTTTTCTGTCTGTAATTTGCTAAAAGTACATCAATGTCGTACAGGACTTTATTTTTGGAATTAGTTGTGGACTTATGCACCTTGTTGTATGGTTACCAACAGGAAATTAGTTTAGTCCAGTGTGATTTGTCACAGTGACACAAAAATGATCAATTTGATGTTAGATGAAGGTATAATGTTCAGTAATTTTGTTATTCAAGCAAAGGACATTATGTGTCCTTAAAGTCACAGTGAAGTGCCAGGAAGAACATTTTCAGCTTTTGCAATGTGACTCATTTCTAAGTCGAATGGAATATGCTAGGGGGTTGCTGTTAAAAGAGGTACCTTTTCAGCTCCTTAAGATTTGGTTAGTTTGTACAGCACAACACAGAGCTCCAGATGCAGAACTCTAGAGGCATATTGACCACTATCTCTGAGATGGAGACTAGAAGAAAGGTGGTTGAAACACTCTGGAACAGTTTTATGTACTTTCCCAAAGAACTTAGTTGAGATCCAAACTTCATATTCCAGTGAAGGTCAGCCAAACACCAGGGCAGATGTAATATTTACAATGGTGCTTCAGCGACTGCCAGCCAGTTGACAAAAGGGAGCTGTCAGGAGTAAAGAAACTGAATGATTGGGGATCATAACCCCCTGGTGTAGCAACGACTCCATCCAGCCATTTTCTGTACCCGTTTATTCCAATGCAGAGTTTTGGGGTGCTGGAGCCTATCCCAGTTCCTGGATGAGAGTTAGGGTACACCCTGGACAGGATGCCAGTCCATCGAGCGCAGCAGTAACTGCAACAAAATAAAGGCAGGTTTTCCAGCCCTCTGTACAGAACATCGTCAATAGGATCTTGGTAGTTCTCGGTGTTAAACAGCTCCTTTCATAAGATAAAACATTAAGGACTTCTACTTGGCCATTCCAAAATACTTACTTTATCGCCATATTACTGTTCAAAATTATACCAGTATTCTTGAGGAAAAGATGAACGATGAAAGATGAGATTTTGTTCATGGACAGAATCTCTCAAGTGACTCAAAACCTGAGGTATACATTTTGTGGCATGGATGATGGCAAGCCACTCTGACTTGGATGCAGTAAATATGCTTAAACCAGAGGTGGCCAACTCCAGTCCTCAAAAGTTCCTCCTACAGGTTTTAAATGTCTGCCAGTTTCAACACACCTGATTAAAATTAATGGGTCATTGTGCCAAACTTACTTTACTTTACCCCAGTAAAACGTTGTTGGTCATTAAGTTATTGGATAAAGTTAGAACATTATAGCAGAACACACAAATATACTAAAATACAGCCGTATTTCGTAGACATTTTCAAAGTTCCCATGGTGACATGTACTGTGACTGTTACATTACAGATATAAGAAACCCTGTTTGTCCAAAAGTGAAACTTGGAAGGTATCCTTTGTGTTTAAAACAGACTATCTCACTTATGAACATTTGCATTAGGTTCTCTTATATTTGCTTTCAGTTATTTAGAAGCTCTTGGATTTCATTGTGACCTCACAGACTGTCACATGTTGTTCTGCGGATGACCTTTTATTGGTCAGCCACTCTTGAGGAGGATAGTGTACATTTCTGCCATTTGTACTGAGTATATCTGACTGTGGATCAGTGAAACCAAAATTCTTTACAGATGGTTTTTAAATGTCCACCACCCTAATAAACACAGGGCCTTTTGCCAGAGGTCCACTAAAACGCCCTTGTCTGTCCTATGATACAGCACCCTGATATGAATGTGTTGTGAAGATCAGATGCTTCTGCCACTCACAAATGTTATATTGGACCATATAAGTAAAACAACATCAAACAATTGCAGTGCAACACCCTAAATAATTAAAAACTATGTTAAAGTGTCTAATATCCTGTTAAGAGAGAAAACTTAATTTTCTCTCTTAACCTGCCATCACAGCATTCTCAGATAAATGATTAAATGATCTGAGAACATTTCACTGACAGCATTTTACTGCAAATCCATTTGCATGTGGTTCAAACCTTCAGCCTTTCATAATCATAGACGATTCCAATTTGTGAAAAATGAGTGCTTCACCAGCTTTTGACAGTTTCTAAAGGCTGACATTAACTTTTGAAAGGTTTGGAATGTACGTGGGAACAACAAAGGATTGAGATGGTTTGATGTAATGCACTTTGTGGAGGAATATTCAGACCAAATTAAAACTGCTTTAACAACCTCTGCAGGCAAATTGAAAAGGTATCTGATTTTAAAAGAAATAAAATCCTTGCCAGAGGACTTCAATTTGTGTCACTCTCATCTCAATGCTTTAAATGTTGAAATCGTGTGGTAGCAGTACAAAGAAAGGCAAGAGAAAAAAATTAGATTTCATACTAAGCAATTTGATCTTTTGTTTTCTGAAGTTTTTTTTGTTGTTGTTGTTGGATCTTCTTGCAATAACATCCTTTTCTTTGTGGCTTAACAGATGTTTTGATAGCCACTAGAGATGCAGCTGTGAACCATGCAGAACAATATTTCCTCTCTCATACTGCGTGTCAGCTTCTTAATATTGCAAGGAAATATTCACACTTTTCCTCGGTGCAAGTCGGATCTAATCTGGAAAAATGAATGTCACTTACGAATTGGAAAGCTTTTTTTAATCATATCATCTGTTGAGATATAAACTCAATTTACAATTAAACAGCAATGAAACATTTTTGTAAAATTGACTTTCATGAAGACAACTGTGCAAATTTAAACAGTCCAGATTCTGACATTATCATTTCCTGCTTCTTTTATTAATGAATACTGAAATGAAAGTAGAAGTCTCTCGGCGTGCGGTGTCCTTGTTTGATAATAGAAAATCAAATGACCTTTAAATAGTCCTTGCGTTTTTTGCGTATAGAATAAGATTGGTCAAATTCTCATTACTAGTGGTCACCATACAGGTATAGGGTCGCTTCAGGCATCGGCAAAGAGGTGAGGGGGTGGGGTTTCAGTGGGACGTTGCTCTGATAACGTTCTCTCTCATTAGTAAATGTTCATATGGGTGATCTTGCAGTACTGCTGCCATTATTAACCAGCCTTTTAATCTGTTTTACTATTAATCTTTAACTGTAATGCTTATAGCCAAGGTTGCTAATAATAGTCATGTTGCCTATCGATATTGTTTTCTTTTCATGTTATTTTTCCAGAACAGATTTATGTTTATGATTTGTCCTTGTGGACACGGAAATAATTACATATCTAATTACAAAAGTAATGGTAAACAGATTGAGTTAGGGGGGGGGAACAAATTAACCCTCCTGTCTGATTAATTTCAGACCTTATTTAGTTCTTTTTCATTTGGATTTTCTTCTCTGTTGATGTTTTGCAAGGTTCAGCCAGTTTTAAAAAAATATATAAGATTTTTATGGTCACAGGAACAATGGCATGGTAAATTTTCCAATGCAACAAAAAGCCAAAACCAATAGTTGACACTAAAACATAACCACGAAATGAAAAGGATGCACAGATACCAGTATCAGGTATCGGTCTTATACTTTGTGTGTACTCATACTTTATAAGCGTTCCAATACTACAGACCATGATACCAGTGTGGGGGGAAAAAAAAACAAAACAAAACTGGGCAGTCAATTTTTTTTTTAACACATTAACACACGTTAATGTGTTAAATGAGTTATTAGCTTACTTATGCCGTGGTAAAAATCCAAATTCGGCATTATGTTGGTGAGAGAAGCTGATTTTGGGCATGTTGGTGTCTTGTCATTACAGTGACCAAATGCACTAAAAACTCAGGCTGGGCAATACTGCAAATTTTGGTATAGATCCGATACTAAGTAAATCCAAGCTAAGTATTGTCAATACCAATCGTTTTGGCTTGAAATTTCACAATCATTTAAGGATTTTGCCCTTTAATTATTGAACATGATCATAATAAAGCACAGTACCAAGACTTTTGTAGAATAGATTTTTTTTTTATTAAACTGAATGACAGAAATTTTAATTTAAGCTAGTTTTGTTTGTAAACAATATAAAATAACTATCAACTATGTTACAAATAATAAAATAACTGTTACTCCATTTTTATTGCAGACGGTTGTTTGAGAAAAATGAATGAAACTGTGCAAATTATCTAAACAAAAGCAAAGTAAAAAAGAGAAACTGAAAAAAAAATATCGATCTCATCACATTGGTATCGAACAATACCGATAAGAGCCTTGAGACTTCATCCTCATTTATGAAGATTCTGATACTTTTCAAGGAATACATTAAAAATTTTCATTGTCAATTATCCACAAACAAAGTTATTACAGCTGCTATTTAGAAAATTTCTGAATTTGGCTTTATCTTGGCGAGAGAAGCTGATTTTGGGCTTATAGGTGCTTTGTCACAGTGGTGAATGGAATCCACCAAAACCACTTTATCCTCCTTTGTATGAAGATTCTGACCGTTTTCAAGCCGTACATTTAGAGGATGGTCAAATGATTGACCACTCTGTCACTCTGTCATTGTCCTCTGTGAACTGTAATGGGATTTATTCGTATTCATATCAGTATAGTATGGGCAAGTACTCAAATGTAAGTACTCGGTATGAAAAAATGTGGTTCGGTGAATCCCTTGTTTTAGGATTAGACATTTAAAATTATTGGTTACTGTTGGTTTAAGAAAATAAAATAAAACACACAATTGTAAAACTGACATATTTGCTCTAGGCCTCTGTTTTTCATGCTTGCCAAAGGAGGAGTAGTCATCAAGCCATCCAAATGATTCTAAACATCCCGATTGAAGAGCCAGATAACTAACTTTGGTCAACATTTGTAGAACAGAGGAGTAGGAATGGCCAAAAGGGAGAACTGGGACTGGGTTTCAGTGACCCTGCTACTGGCCCATTTACAGTCTTGGCTTCATTACAAGTTGAGTCATTTTCAATTAATTTGTTCATGACATCTATTGAAAAAAAAATGGCCTTCCTTTATTTTTCTAATCTTGACATTTTAATATATTCCTTGATATGTACTGTCTTATTTAGCTTCGGTCAATGTAACAGTACATGTTGAACATTCATAACAAAACATCTCATTTTAAGGTAGTCACACCTTAATACTTATACTATTCCAAGAGCCTTGTTTACATCCGACATGCAGTTTATCAGTTTTAACCTTATGAGTTTCTTGTCCATATTACCTAAGGCAGCAAGGCTGAAAAATAATTATGTAGATATCATAGGTATTTATAACTATTGGCCAAACTTTCCCACAGTGAACAAACACATATCACCGAAGAATTATTAAAACCAACAACTATTCAAGTCCAGATGCCATGGATGCATAGAATGCCATCAGGTGAATTATAAGGCAATACTCTTTTTGCCTAATTATTCAATACAGTGTAGTTTTAAACAGATTTTCAGTGACTAAATCATATTAGACGAAGCCCTTCTCCACCATAAGCTGCCACACACACACACACACATATCCATGTATTTTTCAGTACTGCTTCTTGTCCACCCAGAAAGACAAAGAGGGGGTCAGTTGGAATCTAATGAAGCAGCAATTTAATATGACAAATTGAGTCTTGATACCACATATTCAATTTAGGTAGGACAAGGCTACAATAACTGGATGTCTACACATGATGATACCATTTCCTTTGAAGCCTGTAAGATCCAGTTGATGTGATTGGATTTGAGGGTATGCATGCTGATGGAGGCACTATGTATATATAATTTTTATTAGACTTATATTCTTAATGCTTGTAATATTATGCATTAGAAGATTGCCAGGAAATAAGCTGATCTTAATGGTCATGGTCAGTATTCCCTTTGATTAAATTAAGAGTCATTGAGGTGATATACTAGACTTGATAGGAATCTATAGAAGGTCCTTTCATTGTCAAATAATATGAGGAGAAATGTGAAATTAACATGCAGGTTGATCTTCGACCTTTTTTCATTCAGTGTACAGAATGTGTTCTGCTTGATAAATCTGAATATCCACTGCTGCTCAGGGGTGGGGCCAGAGGGGTGGCCTTAGTGGCGTGGGCCATCTCTAAAATCTGATTGCCCCTTCCTGGTACCACTCCTAGAACAGACAATCAAATTCTAACATATTTTCAGTGTGAACTGACCTTTACCTGGTAAACCTCAGATTCTCATGGGCAAGTGAATGCAGCACATAATGTACATCTACAATGTTGTTCTGTACGATGTTCTTCATCAATACTCATACTTTCTTGATTATAATCTGGGGCATCAGACTGAGGGTCTACAAAGAAGCTATTCTGACTTAATGGTAGTAGTCTCCATGAACTGAATGCATTGTACGAAAATCCTCCTTGATCGTATCCTACTTTTCACCAATCTTAACTAATCTAAAAAGCAAATGTAATTCAGTGTTTGGAAGAAAGATGTCCCCCCTAGATGTAGTTTCACTAACCCATCCAACATCTTTATTAACACCCTTTTTGTTCCCTTTCCCTTGTCATGTGGACATTGATGCACTATATAATGGTGTAATGAAATATCAAAGTCACACATCAGGAGCTCAGAAACTCATTGTTCTCTAGGACACTTTTGCCGTACAAATCTTTTGTGAAACAGTGACTTGAACCTGCTCCAGCATACATTAACAGGAAGTAATCCTCAGCGCTTGCATTAGTCCCCACTGTTTCCAATCAATCTGACTTTGGGATACAAGGAGTCCAGGGAGAGTAATCCAATTTCCCACAGAAGCCAGAAATGGTACTAGTCCATGTGAGGTGGAAAAACTAACCGGCGTGCCACCGCCCGCTGTTAAAGAGTAAATTATTTTAGCTTCAGCACCTGAGAATTTGACTATCTTTTTATTCTTTGATAACCCAGCAGATATTTTTTCAAACCATTCTTTGTTCAAAGAGGAGCCTTCTTTAAAAGTACCACAGAGAGCTTGCCACACATTTTAAAGCACTGTAAAGAACAGGTGATGTGCCCGACCTCTACCTCCACAATTAGTTTTGCCTGATGCAGCTCTCACTTGTATTGATCCATGCTTTCTGCTGCAGGAGAAGAGGCAGTAGATGAATGGCTCTGCCCTGCTTACTTGATCTGATTCCTTTAACTGTGTTTGGCTAAGTGACCTAAAGCTTTTGTACAACTACATCAAAAAGTTGTCAATATATAATATCTATCCAAGATTTTCCCATCTAATACAAGTCATGCGAAGTGTTCTGCGTGTATCTTTTTAAATCAATATTTTCTCTTGGGATTTTCTACAGTCTGGTGTCCTTTTGTCTTTTTTTTTTCTTTCTTTCTTTTTTGGCAAATGCTGCAAGTAAACATGTCGCCAGTGGGTATCTCCCTGAAATATGTACCTATTGGGAAACAAGTCATCTTGAAGTGTACAATTTTCTTTACCTTTTACATTTTGGGGAACCTTTGTTAATTTTGACTGATCAGAGATCCATAGGCCTTCTTCCCAGCTCCCCCTTCTTCCAGTTAAAAAGATTCAGAGGAGTTACGAAGTCAGCCTGGATATATAGTTACCCCAGTAGGACCAAAGTCCACCCTGAGGCCTCCTGTTATTCAGGCATGTCTGAAACACTTCCCTTAGACATCTGGAAGGTATCCTGACCAGAAGCCTAAATCACCTCAACATCTTTCAAGATGATTTTATTCAACCAAGTTATTAAGGATTTATTGTGAAATTTAACATTACTTGCTCTGACTGAATTCAAGACTGAACCCTAATGATCCCCAAATGGGAAATAAAACAAAATCAATCATTTAATTAGCTGAAATCATATCTTGATAGATTTATCATAATTCAATTCCTACATTATTAATAATTACCATGCAGCAGAGTGACAGTGACTCACTGCCACCATAAGAGTGATGCTGTTAGATGTCAGAACAGACAAATTGATGATAAGATACATCTGTAAAATACTGATGGTCCTTCTGTAATGTTGCCAAGAAAACGGTGCATTAACTTCAGGGCAACTTGTGGTATTTGCTTGGCTGCAACAGCAGACCATATCTGAGATTTAGAAACAATTCCAATTTTACCATGGAGATGTAATGCCAACAATTTGACATTTGCTTGTTTTTGAGTCTTAAAACTAAAGACATTGAAAAGAAGAAACCAGCCAAAAAAATATAGCCTACAGTAGCTTGTCTGAAAAAAATAATCACCCAACTTTTCCGAGACAAAAGAAACATCCACCCATCCATTTTCTACCGTTTATTCAATCAGGTTGCAGGGGCAGGGGCTTGAACGGAGAAGCCAAAACTCCCCTTTCCGTGTTAAGGTGCATTCAGGGGGATCCTTAAGCATTCCCAGGCCAGCCAAGAGACATATTCCCTCCAGCATATCCTGGGTCTTTACTGGGACCTCCTCCAAGAGGGAATGTGTCTGGAACAACTCTCCAAGAAGGTGTTCAGGAGGCCTCATAACCAGATGCCTGAGCCACCTCATCTGGTTCCTCTCGATGTGGAGGAACAGCGGTGGTACTCCAAGCCCCTTCACGACGATTGAGCTTATCACCCAACCCCCCCCCTTAAGCGACAGTCCAGACACCTTGCAAAGGAAACTAATTTTGGCCGTTTGTATCCACAATATCAGTATTTTAGTCACTACCCACAGCTTGTGAACATGCGTGAAGGTAGGAACTAGGGATGGGCATAATTAATCGATCGATTGATCAATCGTTAAGAATTTCATCTATGACATTATTTTTTTGATCGATAAAACTAATACATCTTTAGACTGATGCTGAAGTTGTATTTGAGTGCATATTTTCCATGGTAACCATTAAATGAATCCCGTTTAACTGCACAAGTCATTCATCTTGTAATAAAGCTTTAAATGAGGAAACACACTTTTTTCTACTTTCACTGCATTTTAATATAGCCTATAAATACTATATTTTAATATGAAAATATTAATGATTAATAAAAAAATGATCGTTAATTCTCCCGATCGATTTTAAGAAAATTTCATCAAATGCCCATCCCTACTAGGAACATAGATCAACCAATAAATCAAGAGCTTCACCTTTTGGATCAGCTGCTTCTTCACCATGACAAATCAATGCCAAACCCACATTACTGCAAATACTGCACTGTTCTGCCCATCGAACTCCCAGAGGGTGTCTCAATACATAAGTGTACTGGAACATAGTGCGCACTGAGGGCTTGCTTCTGTAGTGCACACTTTCATGGGTAAGTGTTGACCCAAATGGAACACTGACACTTTGCACTTACCGGTAGTGATGGACCAGCATTCGACCACGATTCTCCAGCTCACCAAAAATATCTGTCAAATTAAGGTACATAAACTATAACATTAATCATTTGTAGCACGTATAACCTATTTAAATCTGGTAAACTGCCTAAAAACTACTAACATTTACTGTCCTAACTCTGCTGAGTCGGTATAAGTCCCTCCCCTTCCTCTAAGTCAGCAATATGGCGTCCATTTAGTGCGAGTAATGTCCATCATTTAACACTAGATTTTTGGCCGTTATTAGGGCAGCATCCAGGTGTCAGTGCACTGAATTTTAGCTTAAATTTCAGTGTGAACCCACTATGCACTTAAATATAATGTTTGAAAGGGCGCAAGTGCGCTGATTGAGACTCACTCCCACTCAATTCTGCCAACATTCATAGCAAGGAAAGTTTATTTTAATATCAAGACATTTCAAATTGCTTTACATAAAACTTTAAAAGCATCACAAGCATGAATGAGACCCTGAGATACTTAAACTCCTCTTGGGACATGATCTGTGTTACATGCAATGCACTGGCTGTAACATTTTACCCTTATACAAAATCTTGCCTCACATCTGGTGTAGTAGTAGAGCAGGGGTTCCACAAGGCTCAATTTTAGGCTTGTTACTTTTCAGTTTTATTTGTAAAAGATTTGCCTTGCAGCTGCAAAAGAGCCACATGCCAGATGTATGCAGATGATGCTTATGTGTCTGTGAAAACCCCTGAGATGTTGGCAGAAATACTCTCAAAATATATGTCTGCTTTGTCACATTAGCTTAGGGAAAAAACTTCTGACTTTGAATTATGAAAATTGTCTCAAAGTTTTTTTTATCTATCAGAAGAAAAGTTTGATGTAAGGTTTGATGATAGAAATAAATAGTTGAAAGTCTGTGAACACTGAATGCAATAATCTTCGATCACACTGAAAGATGCATGTACACATAGAAATGTACACAGGCATTTTGTAAGATTTTATTAAGCAATGTTTTATGCATTTCTCCCTGTTTAAGTAACATGTAAAGAAATTAAAAAAACAATAGGTGTCCATCCCATATTAGTGCCCAAGCATATAATCTTAATTAATTCATGAATTATCTTTCAAAACCCTGGACCTGGTATACTTGAACCAAAATACTTGAATATGTGTGAAAACTTAACAAATTTTTCTTGCTGCACTTGTAGAAAATTTGATGAGTCTGTTGCATTTACAAAATGAATATATTTTCTTATCTGAATGAAAATTGTAGGTCTGGACCACCAAATTGAAAATGTAAAAAAAGTGGCAAAAATTATCCACTACCATAAAGACGTGATGAGAGAACTTCTGTGAATGAGTCAAAAGGATTACAGCTTCTCCTTACTTTGTAGATCAAATGAAACTTGCAATATAAAAATAATTTTTAAAAAGCACTTCACTTTTAGAGTGGATTTTGAATCAACATATTCCGAGATGAAAATTTTATTTTATTTTCAAATGCTACTATAACATGTTATCCCATACTTGGTATTCATGGCAAAATGTAGTTTCAATTGGCTCTACATCAAGTTTGAAATGGTAAAATAGTGTAATTTAACATCTTAAACGTATGTGTGCCATTTAAGGTGCAATGTATAAGATGTAAAGTTTAGATTTAAAAAGTTAAGGATTTTATATCAAAGACAATTTGTAAGATTTGATCCCAATAGACCTGTAATTAACCAAATTTGCCCATCATGGTTCAAATTAAAACATAATGAAGAAGTCCAACATACAAAGATAATGAGATGTTGCCCTTTTTTATTGTACAAATTCTTCAATCAGGTTAAAAGACAGGTAGTTATTCAGAAAATAAATCTGGCTTTGGAGACAAGCTGATCAGTTTCAGCTTTGTAAGTGTTGCACTTCTTGTTTTGCCTACTTTGTTCTTCCCTACTTTCCACGGATTTCAAGCAATTCCAAGGACTTAATGCCCGATCCCCTCTGCAAGATAAGATTTACATAGCCTCTCCAGTTAATGATCTTGCAATTGGGTTTCGAGTTAATTTACTCTCTCTAACCTTGTAAGGTCCATTTCCATGCAGTAGAGAAAAAAATGTTGGGGGGGGATGTTGCACCACCCAGGATTCTGAACAGCCTTTAAGTTAATTTGCAAACAGCTGCATTTTCATATTATATTTAAAACTTTTTGATCTTAATTTTAGATGTTTTTCTCTTTATAAAAGCAAAATATTTTGGATGATGTTCCTCCAAACCACCTGTTTGTTTATTCAGGTGTACTTCTCTCTAAACGTACTACGTCTTTCAAATGTTATATAATACTACAATCAAGAAGTCGTCAGCGGTAATAATTTCAATGAAACAAAGTTTCAAAACTCCTAATAATGATTAATCAATAGATAGCTGGATGGACATTAATGCCTTGAAAGCAGAATATGTAGAAATGTTTAATTTATAATTTAAGGCTTTTCTTGAAATAGTCATTTTAAACAAGAATCAAAATCTCTGTTTGCTGAAGCAAAATGGAAGCCTCTGCAATGCTCTGTCATAGCATTAAGGTGTACAGCGATATTTCTCCCTTTTGCCCTCTTGGCTGGCATGTTTGATGTGATTTTCTCATCAACTAATACTGAAGAAACAGAATATAAAGTAATCTTCGGGCTTATCCAGCTTCTTCAATAATTGTTTATTCTTCCTTGATATATATACAATCATCCAAAGAATCTTTGGTTTGTACAGTGTACCAGTGAGTAAATGTTTTTTAATTAACCCTTAAAAAACAGGGCCTCTGGAAGTATTCTATTGGCATAATCCTGTTTAAACTGCCCTAAAATTTAAATTTCTAATAGCTAGAGGAGTTAGTTATTTTAAGCTGAAAGCTAAAACTCCTGTGTTTCAAGTCATAGCATCTTAACAAGTCAATGACATCATCATTTTAAGCTACATGAATTGCACAGTGGTGATATAAACACATGGTGGCGCAAAGAATTCATACGAGAGTAGGAGTGTTCGGTAGGTTAGCGATAGTTGATCAGAATATTTCAGTCTAGTGTTTAGTGTATTTTAGATAGTTTTAAGTATGTAGATTTAGTGTATTTAGTTGTTTTTATGACAGTTTCTTGTTTTTGTATTTAGCTCAACATTAGTGGTTTTTAGCTTGTTTTACACTAGTTTAGGTTAGCTAAGTCTTAACATAGTTCCTTTTTTACCCTGGACATCTGGATTCAAAGGTGCAGGTGAAATGCTGGGAAGAGCTGGTGAGATAAATAGTTAAGTATATAAATATATATTTCAGTTGGTTTGTATTGCCCATGAAATCAGTCAATCAAAACATCTTTGATGTCCTTTGATGTCCACGCTGCTCCTAAAAAGGAGCGTATCTCCAAAAATTTCAACTCTTTTCTGAGTTATTGCCCATTTACTTTCAAAACTTTTTAGCTTAAGCTCTGCAGATCATAGAAATTTGAAGCATTTGAGAATTCTCCAAGAAACTATACCACTTTGCTTACAAAATAATTGTTGGCAATTTCTATTGCAGCTTGTTTGTACAAGCTACAAACTGAAAGGTGGGCATACTGTGTGGCCATTACTTAAAACAGCATCATCTGGCAAGTATGCGAGCTTAAAAACATTTGTTGCTGCCAGCTATGAGTCTTTGAGTTTATAGAATTGTAGTATTACCCTATTCAAAAGGGTTTTTGTTATTATTTTTTCATTCAGCACTTTCAAAAGTTATTTGATGGTATTAAGGTCACAACACTGTTAGAACTAAGGCAAAACCTATATTTTACACCTTTTAAGTTCCCTGTGAACAAGCCATGGCTCTGACACAAAAAAACAACAACATACTGATCTAAGAGCTTAAATCTCTCATGGTGCCCTAGTTTTCACTTGATGGTCCAGTACTTTCACCCCCGTCTCTCTTTCCAAAATTGCACAATCTTCCAATCTTAAACTCAGTACCCGAAAGGATTTATCCTCACCTCATGCAGCTTTTTGGAGTAGTAGGAATTTTAACCAGGGTTGCAGAAACATTTGCATGCCACTGTGCAAACCAACTGAATCCAAGCTAAAAAACTTAGATATACAGTTGAAGGTTTTTCCTCTTCATCGTCTCAAAATTGCTGCTTTAGTTGGTCATCATGTGATGGGAAATTGATGGATGCAGATCAAATAGTATGTTTCACATACTTGTTATGGTGGATTGTGGCCTGAGGCATCAAGTTTAAAGTCTGTTGAGCCTAGTGAGTGCAATCTGAAAGTTGAGTGTTCACCAGATAATACCTGTTGTTGGCAGTCACAGAAAGGATTACCTATCCTTTTTTCCCTCCGATTGAGCTCCTTTCTTACTTTACAAAAAGAAAACAAACAAACAAAAAAACACAATTTTTTCCCCACATGTAGTCCACATACATGCACATGTGAAACCACATATGCAAAAATGTAGTTTTGGAACATTTTCATTTCATCCACATATGAGGAACATGTAAATCACATGTGGGTTATATGTGGTTGACACATGTGGATGACATTGATTGGAGTGTTTTCACACTGTTCACGTGTTCCACATGTGAAAAACGTGCAGAACATGTGGATTACATGTGGTTGTCACATGCAAATCTCATATGAATCACATGAAAACATTCAAAAACCACGTGTTTGCACATGTGGTTCGCATGTTTGCCCACATGTTAACATGTGAACCCCATGTGAAGAAAATGGGAATCACATGGAGTTTTTCACGTGACCAACCACATGTGGTGTCATATGAAATTTGTGTTTCATATGACATATGGATAAATTCATACTGCAGCTGAATCTAGGTGCAAATGCATTCTTTCATTAAACTCATATAATTTGTAATTGCTAAACAAGAATTAAAAGTTGGGCCTTTTCACATGAGACAGTTGTCACAACGTTGCTGGAGCCTCAGCTGACGGCTGCCAGCATTAACAAATGATTCAAATGGGCAGCAAGGAACATAAAAGTCGAGCGGCAACAAGCTGATCGACATTCCAGGGAAAATCCTCAATTTAGTCCTGACAAGTGTCATGCAAACAACCAGGACAATGCACAGTGATCAAAATGGAAGTGGCATTATTTATTTATTTATTTGTTATTGTTACTGTGTGCACGCATGGGCTCGGCTGTCAGTTTGCATTTGCGTCAGGACCAGTTGACAGCCTAAAACAAATGCAAACAGTCAAGCAGACAATGAGATGGCTCGGTGGCTGCGCCTCTGGTGTGAAATATGTAATGCTTTCTTCGTTGCAGAATTTATTTTTCATGAGGTTTTCTTGAAAGCCTAATGCCACCTCCTGCTATGTAATCAGTGCTCAGCGGACACGATTAAGCCTAATTTAATTGTCGTGCAGTTATTTTGCTAGGACCATCAGCTACAACTGTAATCTGATTAAAAGGGCTGTGCCTGGCCAGTAGGAAACAGCTTAACAATTTAAATCCTTATTTATTTATTTATTTTCAAATTTGGGCTGAAAACATGGCATACTCGAGCCTCTACTGCTTATTCTGACTGTGCAGATATCGTGGTAATCATGCTGCACAGCTCAACCATGTTCAATTTGATGATTCTAAATTGAATTATTGCAGCCTTTTCTGTTGATTAGATAATTAGGGACCTTTATGATGATTCCCCTACCTGAAAGCTTTTCATTCTTGAAGAAGAGTGACTCACGGTCCTGTATCACAGCTGCCTGCTTTGATAGCACATGCATCATAGTGAAAACACTTGGGGCTACTTTGCAGATCCTGGAGAGAAGCCAAGGTTCCCCAGCTGTGTTGAGACCTTTAAGTCCAAGGAGAAATCAAGTAAGGTTAAGAGGGGCCTTGAAAGACAGATAAAGAAAAAAAAAAAGAGCGGGTAAAAGGAAGATCGGAGGTGAAGTGTTAAATCGATATAATTATGCTTTGATATTAAATTAGCATGTATAATTGAAATAAAGTTAGCAACATAATCTTCAACCTTAATAGCTACTATTATGCTCCGCTCTGTTGAATCACCTTACAGTTATTGCCTGTCCTGTGTGGGATTAAAAGTCGAAGCATCATTACAAAACCCATTTATCTATCACCTTATATTTTAGATCTAGGCTTTACCATAGCTTTAATTACAGGATAACACTTTATTCTTCCTCTGTGCATACTTATGGGCAGCAACTAGCGAAGGAGCTAACTTAAACTAATGAAAGTTAGGCATGAAAGACTATGTCTCTGACTTTGTTGATTATAATTGACACAAACTATAAAGTTTTACTACAACAGAGGGGAACAGTGTTGGTTTATGGTAATACTGAGAGATCTAATATACATTTCTAGCATTTAATTATGTTTTAAAGCCATACATTGAGCAAGTGTTACTCATTAACAACAATGTTGGAAATATGAATAACTTTTATTTTTTTTATTTTATCTCATCTTGTCCAGCGTCATAGCAAATAGGTTGATGTCTGACCACTGTGTTGTGTGGACAAATTTGATAAATCTTTGTGGCCCCACGTTGATGCTTGAGTATTGTTCTTTATGTTAACTGTTGCTAAATTACATGTTGATTCTGGAGACGAAGACACAACTAAGCAAAAGCAACAGCTGATAAACTAAAACTTAATAAACTAAAGCGAGCTGCTACACCTGTGAAGAAATCCAACAGAAAAAAGTCCTACAGGCTAATTACTTTTTGCCTGTCGAATGACAATATTCGTCTCTGCTACAGCCTCATTATAATTTTATGTACCACGCTGATTATGCAAATGAGATTGTCATTGAGCGACTTTTGGGACAGCCTATGGCTACTTTTCTTACTGAATTCACAACAGTCGCTACAACAGACCACTTCAGACAAGGGTTGATAGCAGTGTCCATGTGAGTATTCGAAAGGTATGGGCCATTACTCAATATGAGTACTTCAAATCAAATCAAATCAAACTTTATTTATATAGCACCTTTCATACATTGCGCTTCACAACATAAAAACAATTAAAAAAAAACAAGTATAAAACATCAAATTCATCAAAACTTGTCTGTACGTGTGTCCTTGTGTGCTTTTGAAAGGTCATCAGTTGAGGTCCTATTACTTTTTCCAATTCAAAGAACGCTTTTAGTTGAAGTACGCTCTAGATTCCCGGATGTGTATTTGCTCCGCCCATTTTATCGAAGATGCATCAGTTGCGACTTCTGGCAGTCTGCTTTCACAGAATGGTCAGCGAATGCAACATCGATCACATTTGAAAGATGCCGGAAATATAATATATATAAAAATATATATAATACAATAATTAAAACTGCATATTTTCTACTGTTTGTACCTTTTGTAAATACCGAAAAAAGAGACGTTAGACAAAAAATTTAAAAATGCAAAAGTTGACATGTATGCCAATAGCAGAACTCTGCTCGCCCGCATCCTGGCTCATCGCTCCCATATCTCCTCCTTTCTCAGCCTCGTCGCTTCCTCAGCTTCAAAATAAAGTAAACCAACCGCAACAGCCGACCTTGTTCCAATTTTTGCCGGTTTTCCTGCAAATAGTTCTGTTTGTTGTTGTTCTTGGAGCAACGTCTTTAACGTAACGAAGTACACTTTCATTCCAAATGCATAATGTAGGCCTACGTACTCAAGATTTTACTTCCGACAAGCTCATACTGGTAAGTACACAAGTACGTTCTCAGCGTACTTTAAATTGAGAAATGGCCCTGATGTTTTGTGAACATTATATCTACATACATATATTAGTGGGACTCAGTAATATTCTTAACCTTTAGATAGATAGAGTATATTATGGCCACTTGAAAATTTTCTAGTGCATTCCATTATCACGCATCATTCTTCTCTTCTCTGTTCCTGATTGCTTTTGTGAGAACGAGCCAGCAATACATTTAAAAGATGCACATGTGTTTTATAGCGTATATCTATTTTATTTCCGATAATTGACTTGTCAGAATTTTTAGTTACAGCCATTAAAGGCAAAGGAAATGCTTACAGTAACAAGTTTTGCTCAACTCTTTAAGAATCTTTGTGAATATAGCCTGAATTTATGCAGCCAAGATAGCAACTTTAAATTAGAAGCAATCTGGAGGGGATAGTTTCACCCAGTGGGGAAAATGCTTGCATGCTGTAAAAAAGTGTGCTCATGGCTATAAAGCAAATGCAGCAGTGCCTCTAATGCTCAGTGTGCAGCTGGTCAGGCAGCTTCTATAAATGACTTAGGACTCTGGATACTTTAAGTGCTGTGTGTTTGTTTTGTTCTCATTTATATCAGGTAGAAGTCTGGGCACACTTTTAATGTCTATAGAAGGGAGGATCGTTAGGAGTTATAAGGGTTGCTGCTGTTATCCTAAAGATGACATTTTCCATTTGGCATCCAGCCACGAGCAGACAGAATATTTAAACCAATCCTAGAGTATGCAGGATCAAAACTGAACCGCTGTGTAATATAAAATAAGTCCTTTTTTTCTGGTACTTCTACACTTTTAGCCTGCAAAAGGAATACAGTTATATCTTCCATATAAGATGGCTCTATTAAAGCTGGGGCTGACCTGCTGTCCTTTTTTAAAGGAGGAAACTCAGAACAAAAAAAAACATAGGCATGTTGGTTAACCATATTTCCCAGCATGAAAATGTCATAGCACCAAGCCTTTGTTTGGTTTTTAAAACGTATATTCTAGCTTTCCTTCAGCCAGCCAACCAACCAAATACTTGCAAAAAATACAGATGTATTTTTGCTGAGGCCATGTGTTTCTCCATGATTGCAAAAGGCATAATATATGTGCATTTATAGAGCATATATATTGATGCCAGGGATATGGAAGCAATGTTCTCCAACAAGGAAGCGTTTCCGTATTAGGATGCATGCTGCATTAGGTGTGTTTTGTGTTGAGTGAGACTGGAATATAAACAGATAAGTGATGAAGAACGGACAATGAGTTGCTCTCCAGCTTTTAGTGCTTGAGATGATACAAGCTGTGTTTTTTGTGGTTGACCCACATCTAACCCTGGCTACATACTCCTGGTAATAACCAATGTGTGGACTGATTGTTGGATTATTGTGCATTTGCAGTGTCCTTTTTTGGAAGGGGGGTAGAGTCCAACAAAATTGTATACCTTTAGGCACATCAGTGTGATTTCCAAACATGCCCATTATTTATTATTGTAGTTTTCTGTCTTGAGACAACAGCAGGGAGTAGAAATTGATGAGCATTTGAGCGAGATTGGAGAGCTAACCTGACCTTGTTGTCACCTCTCAGCTGGGTTCATGTTGTGTGGTGTATCATCTCCCCGTGCCTCCTGTCACTCTTGCTTCTCAAGGTCCTTTAGACTGGTGATTGATTTTTCAGAGGAAAAATGATTAAATTATGGTGACGAGAAGATGTGGAATCAGCAAGTGATTTCAGTTTGGAAAGGAAATGACTTAAAATCCATCCAATAGACCATTTCCCATGTGTTTTATTTATTGCACTACCTGTGGAGAAGCATGAGTCAGAAAATTTGTTTTTCCCAACTACAGCATAACAGTCCTCTGCCAACCACCATTCTCACTCAGGCTTCTCTGTAATAAATGTATTCCTTTAAAGGCTTATCCCGGGTGTTGTGGCCGAATTTCCAGGTCATCTGTTACACTTGAGGCCCATTTATGCTCAACCTCAAAGGCGGATCCACAGATGGACGGATAGTTTTATCCATCTCCTGCCTTGGTTATGCACGTAATATGGTCCATTTTCATGGTGCTTAGCCATCTGGCGCTTGATGCAGAAAACTGAGCAGTACCACCGGAAATCGCGGGGTCAGTGTTGAGCAGTACAGCTGACATGCGACCAGTGAAGAAAACACATCAAAGAAGAGGGGGAACCGGAAGAAAAACAAAGCAGAAGAAAAATGAAGACGAGGACAACAATGTAGAAATTGCGCTAGCTTTTGAAGGAAGGCTACGCTTGTGTCTCGGGCATGTTGGAAACGACTTCATAGCGGTGCATTACCACCACCAACCAGTGTCTGAAACGGACATTGGATCGCAGGAGTGAACTCTGAAGTCAGCACTGTCCACTAATGGATGAATTGACTTAACAACCATGGCAATGTAAAAGACACATGGAAGTCTGAGGACGATAACGTATCACGTTTGAAATGGATGTCCCTATTTACATACGTAAGGGAGCATAAATAGTCCTTAACCTGCTTATAGCGGGTCTTAATTTAGAGCCCTGTAGTTGTTTTAAATTCCACTACCAGTCCCCTTTTCTTACTTCCATCCTATAAATGGAACACAAAACCATGGAAACCCATTTGAAAAAAAAAAAAAATGGTTGGGGTTCTGTAAAGATTATGATTTGGACAAAACTTTTACAATGCTAATGCTAGCTTTGCTGCCAAGCTTATATTTGAAGATGGGATTTCACACACAGGTTTAGACATTTGGCATGTTTAATATCTTTATACTTTTAACATATTCATGAACAAGGTATGGCCTTTATTCCCACTCTAATACCAGTAAAACGCTAATTGTTTCATATCAGTGATGTGACATTACCCCAACTTGTTTTCTTCTGCTGTTCTTTGGTTTCCTGCATTCAAACCCTGTTAAGTTTGACACTAGCTCCAACTGTAAACATAAGCTTCTATAACTGATTCCTTTTGGGCAGCTAAATCGTTTAGCCATTTCTCTTAGCCATTTCTCTTAGCTTCCCACCAGAGGAAACATACTTCAGTCTGGCTCTGCCCCTGATGACAGTGGGATTGACAAGTGACGGTGTCAATCATGCCTGCAGGTGGAGCTGCTTGTGAGAAGTAACAATAACAAATTAGCCTCTGTCAGAGGTTGTCAGACAGAGTGCCACAGAGCTGGGTCAACAGCTGCCAGGGACGTGATTAAAGTGGCTGCCACGCTAACCAAAAAAGCCGCAGAAAATAGACTGCGACTTAATTAGAAAGGCATTACAAGCAGATCACTCCTATCCCGGGTGGCGACAAAACATTTAGATGGAGTTATTCTTCATTCTGCTTTGGGTTCCAAATCTCAGTAACACATGTCATGTTTCTTCTGGCTTTAAAAGGGAAAATAACTCTGATAAATGTCATCTTGAGGGAAAACTATTGTTGAATTGAGAAGCCAAGCTTTGGGTTAAACCAACAGCAGACTTTGGATGATGAAAAAATAATAGGTTAGCAGTAACTGACCCAGAAGTTACCTACCTTGATAATACCTCACCTCATTTGAGAATACATCCTTGATACATGGATATTCTGATGTGGAGCAGACGCCATCATTTATCAGGGGTTCAGGCTGAAGACGATGTTTATGGTGACTGATGTTCGAGGCCCACGCTTGAGTGGCCTTTCAGAACTGTCTGCCTCCATGTCGCTGTGTATTTTTCACCATTCCCTGTTTCCTTTTTGCATTTTCATCAGCAGAACCATCAGCATGCAAGTTCACACACAAACACTCCCATTTGTAGTTGCAGACAGACATAAAGCAATCAATATGACACTTAGACACTAGACTTCTAGCGCTTTTGACTTGTACACTCCAAGCCCAAGTCTTTACTTTCATATTATTTATGTATTTTGTTTTAAAAAATTTACGACTGTTTATCATTGGAAGTATGAGTTCAGCCTTTCTTGGTGCTGCAGCATCCATCAGATGCTGATTTTGAGAGTGAGGTTGTTTCTAGCCTCAGCTAAGGTGCAATCGATAACACAAGAGGTTGCATTTTAGGATTCTGTGGTTATAAGATTTGTAACCCTTGATTGGTTTTTCGTGCAGACAAATTGAGCTATGTGTTAAATGATTGCAATAATCCTTCAGGATTATTTATTTATTTGTTAGATTTTTCTTTCCAAGCAGACTGTTGTGAATGTTGAGGGACACCTTGCAAATCAAGTACTTTGCCACCTTTATCTGCAATGAGTCCAAATGATCTAAGCAGGCAGGAAAGCAAGATCATTGAACTGTAGATGGAACATGATTTTAATTTACTCTTTTTTTTTTTTGTAATTTATTTATCTGTTTGATTCCCAGTTTGTACCTGGAAATGTGTTTTAGACAGTGCAGAGTGAATCGATGTGAGAACCTAATTATTGTAATTTTTCCAACTTTACAAAGACAATGTTGCATTGTGAATGCATTGATGAAGAATTAATGAAAACAAAGGCTGGGTGTGTTAACTATTTTATCTTTGGCTACTCCTGTTTGGACATTACCGTCAGTTTAATCTCTCTGGTCAAAAGTTTGACGGGAAGTGGTTTTCATCATAACTTCCAGGTCAAAATGGAGGTCTCTGGGCAAAATAATAGTGATACAGATCTTTTTTTTTTATTATGAAAATGAAATAAATAATGTTATCATGTATTACTCATTGTGGATTTCACCATATATGG
>JBBBVU010000026.1:12919577-12935614 GCA_037177055.1 Atherinosoma microstoma
TATATGAATAGAGATATAGGGATGTAAATGTCTTAAAAACTTACATATATCGCCTAAATTTCCTGAGAGATTGTTGACCAGTGGGTTTCCACTGGGAACAAATAGGGTTAAGGGCCTTTGCACAGAGGCCCACAGTTGTACACTCTTCATGCCAGCCCAAGAACTTTTAGCCCTCCAGCTCCAAGTCCAACTTCCAACCAGTAGACCCCTTCTCCCCCTCTCTGATGCTTGGTTTGAATTTCAGCAAGTTGTCTAAATGCTGCTGCCATGTGATTGGCTGATCGGCTTTTTGTGTTAACAAGCAATTAAATGGTGGAAGTTTTGATTGGCAAGGTAAAACTGGAGACCATTAAGTTTGGTATTTGTCTAAACGTTCAGGAAAAATCCGAGTTTGTGCTCCTTTACCTTTTAGGGATTGAGGATTTAAGGCCATTTTGCCCTTCATCTGGGTTTTAGAGGCCATTTCAATGGATGAATTCCAACTACTCTTTAGTTTTCATTGATGAATGAGGTAAGTTTCTTCCCTCTTTTGTAAATCAGACAGTTCAGGTAAGGATAAGGGGAAGACTTGGGATGAGGCCATAGTAATTATATTACCAAATATCTCTATCATTTTGACCAAAACATGCGTTTAATGTAATACATGAGAAATGAAATGCTTTCCACGTGTCTGTTTGGGTTCAGGGATCCACCCAGATTTGATATTTAACTAATATTTAACTAATTTTAACAGCATCAATAAGATTGAATAAAAATAAGATTAAAGGTCTCAATTCTTAATGGTGCTGTGAAAAATAACTCAAAACTATTCATCTTTATAATTTTGAACTCTTAAGGTGCATTTTACAAATGCAGACGACATTTATCTCCAGGATAAAACTCTGACTGACCTGGGTTTTAGATAAAGGATTTTATTTTAGGTCTCAGCAAAACAAATGTAAAGATAAAAAGGGAATGCAATAAACTAGCCAGACATACCTTTTTCTGATAAGCTTGAATAGATATTTTAGCTGATATATCAAAAGCAGATACGATAAAGCAAACTTATTTTAGCTAGATGAACAATGAAGTAAGGCATCATATTTAGATTTATCTCTTCCCCCTCTACCAACACTTTTTGCATTTATTTTTGGGCTTCCAATGAGAATGCATACAAAATGGTAAGAATACGTGCATTGGTCTGCTGTGATTCATAACAGTGGAACATTTTTAATCCTTTTGTGGTGAATTAACAAAAAAAAGTGCATTAGCCGGCATTCATTATGCAAGGCAATGACTCATAAGTAATGTGCAAAATTACTAGGACTTTGCAATCCATTATTGTGACTGATTTTCATGCTGGCTGAATAGAAAAGAGTAAAATGGAGTGGAATAAGGAATAAGATGAGATGACACTATGCCTGTATTTAGTAGCAGATACACACTTATCCACCTTGAAGCTGTATTTCTTTCAATGTCTGCTTTTTAAGCAAAAACATGTCACATCATGTCACTATGTTGCCAAAGCAGTTCCTGTGTGTCGTGTGATCAGATGCGGTGTGTGCGCAAAGCGACTGCATATGAGTTTCCATCTGTCTGTGTGAGCTGAATATGGCCGATTCAACGCTCACATTTGTTCGCTGTCAGTTATTAAGCAGAATCAGACTGCAGCTTCCACCTGCTGGAGGCAACCCGAGTTATTTAAAGAAATCCGAGCCACGCCAAGCCTGGAAATGAAGCGGGGCTGAATGAGGGCGAGTCAGTCGGGAGGAGGGGAGTGAAAGGGATTGGAGAAAGTGGCGCAGAGGGGAGGAAAACAAATGGTCATGGTGGGAAAAGACAGAAGGAAATTATGGATTATAGTCTGTCACTTATCTGCCCAGTTACAATCGGAATGGGGTTAAATCTAAATGAAGATTCACTGCAGTCTCTTTGCTTTCTTAGCTGAGCTGAGCAATTTTTTATGAATTGAAATAACATCTTATTTAATTTCTTCATATTTAGTAATTCTATTTATCTTATCTATTTGCTTTTATTCCATTTTATTTATTTATTGGTAGTAATTTTATTTAATTTTAAGTTGTACCCTTATTTTCCTTTTCCTCGAAGAATACCTCAGTATCCAAGTTACTTAGCACCGACTAAGCTAGATTCAGTAGCTCTAAGTACCAGCCTTGCTAGTCTCCTGTTTAAATGAAACTGGATCATGTAGTTCTAGCTTTGTCAGCGCTAAGCAACGTGAGTACTGAGATACTCTCTTAGCATCTTTAGCCTGTAGTTTATTTTCAGCTCCAAAGTGAAAATGTTGCCTAACTGAATTGATATGTATTCTTTTTAAGCATTTTAAGGTCAGAAAGTTACATAGTTTATTTTTAGTCTACTCACCAAAAACTAAATGCCCCACATTATCTGTGAAACTAATCTGGTGCAACCATGTAACTAAATTAGCACTGCTAATACCCGTACATAACATAAATAATTGTAATTAAATGTTTCAGCTAAATGTCAACAAACCTTTTTGAACGCCAGTTGCTTTATGTACTGTCTATTTGGCAAATAATTATCAGGAATTGAGATTATTTAGAGATCTAGTGACTCTTCCAGTGCAAACATACTGTGATCCCTGATCTGAAGTCTACTACTGGATTACTTCATAAAATGAAAATAAGTTTTATGTGTACTCAACACGAATTGTTAATTTTTGCCTCACTCTCTAGGAGTGTTATTGGCAGTCCACAGATACAGCCCCATTTAATTAGGCAGTCATTAACATAACAAGCCAATAAAGTGAGACTGATGGGAAAACTGAGTGGCCAGAAACATGATAAAATCCCTTAATGTATGAAATTGTGTGGGCAACTTTTACATTATGTTCATTTTGATAGAATTGCCTGACCTTTGGTAACCCACATAAAAGAAATCAGATGATGTGTTGAGCAGAAGTGGGAGGGATAACAATAGTTTGCATTATGTCATGGTCTGACAGAAGAAAATTTGAATTACTGACCCGTAGCTTTGAAAGCATAGATTCAAAATCACATTTGGTGTGACATTGTGAAAATAGGATTGTGAAAATTTTCTCCAAATCGGACAAAACTGTGACATACTGGTCATAATAAATATTTATTTTCTGAAATACTTATTGAATCATGAAGTTTAATAGTCTGTTATTTTTAGATTATTATTACACATTTGGTACTAAATATAAGCTTTTTGAGATTGACATTGTTAATTAACTTGAATTAGCTTCATTTTATGACACATCCTGTAATAATCCAGGGTAAAACAAGGTACAAAGAGAAGGAGTAAAAGTGAAAGAGTAAAGAATAGGCGAAACCAAGTGAGGGAGAATATTGCAGTTAAGACTCTGAGCCAGGGGTATAAAATCAATAGTTCCATTGAGGGTCAACGGATTAGTCAGGGGCCACTGCCACAGTCCTGAGAAGAAACCTTTAAATGATTAAGAAAATGAGTAGAACGTTTCCAAAGAGAGCAAAAAACCAAACAGCATCCTGGCCACAGTGGGGTTGAGGAAACTAAAGATGACGTGAAGGTGGTGATCCTTCCACACTGAGCTTCGATTTCTGTCACATTTTGTTATATTTGTCGTTCTGTGTTACGATTAAATCAACTTTGGTTTTAGGACTTCGAAGGAATAATAGTGATTATTCAGATTGGGTGATATGATATGAACACAGAAATGCCAAAAGTGTCATCCCAATGTTGGAAGCAGCATTCCTGTGTGATAACACTGCTACTCAGTGGTGGAGCTAGACTTTTATGCATTGGATGACCAGAGGGTGGGTAAGGACACGTTCACGCCAGCCTTTTTTATTTAAATCCTTGTCTGTTTGCTCAGAAATTTCACTTCGTTTGGGGAATTGATTTTTCACAAAGGCCCCATTCCTTGGTTACTGTTGCTATGCCTGTCAAGCTTTCTGTAGCCAATGGAGTGTTAGTGAATGTCATGACAGGGATGGCTTGTATACCAGTGTGTGTTAATGACTAGTTTCGGAGCAATACCTGCGTGATATCGTCCAGATCAAGGCGAAAGGGGTTACAATATGCAGTGGAGGGATTGGGAAACAATTCTCGAGGCTAAAGCACACCGTTCTCAAGCAAAATCGGAGAAACCCCATGACCTCTACCTCAAATTCAACCAGCACACCCTTGTGGACCAGTCCTGCTCCTGCATTGCAGGGTAAGTTCTCTTTCTTATGTTGGTTAAGTACTGTATTGATCAAATATAATTGTTACCGGTAGGTTGGCTAAACTGTCCACAGAAGCTAGCTTGTTACTCTAGGTTCATGGCTATAGCTAACAGCATTTGCCTTACCTTTGAGAAGACATATGCATGCTTGCTTAATTTCCAAGACATTTAGCTGGGAATGAGGTCTTCCACACCGTTTTATCCATTGTAAGCACCGCTCCAGTTGTGTTTTCGCCTTTGGGAAAGGAAAAAACATGACTCCCCCAGACAAAGTCTTGGGATACCTACTGTCTGATTTACATAATCCATCGGCACATCGCTTCACCATCTTGGGGAATGTCAGACCTAGCTTACACAGTCAGAAATACTAATGGCATGGGATTAGACAATAACTGTTCGGGGGCAGGGTTTTGCAAAAAGTCAATTGCATCTCTTGTAGAAATGTGCAAACGAATGTCAATATTTGGCGCCTGGGGTGACCAATTAGATTTCAGTGTTGGCCAGAGCAACTGTGGTCACCCCTTCTAGCTCTGCCCCTGCTTCATCTCTTCCTAATTTTAATACTCCAACTATAGTTAAAATGATTTGCAAGAGTTTGTGGTTTCCTTTGTTTGATGATTTCTAGCTCAAAATATGTTTTTAAAAATCAACATCAGTGGTTGCCAAAATTCTGTTCACCTCTCATTGTAATGTCAACATCATAACTCAAGTTTTTATTGCCCAGCCTTTTTTTAAATTATGATTAACACAATCTGATTTCATATGTTGCCACAGTACTTAAACTATCCCCTCCAGCCATTGGCTCCTTTCTCATCCCATTCCAGCTGCTGCCTCTATGGCACCTTGCATCACAGGGTGTTTTTGCATCCATATTTCCTGTTGCCTGATGTTATTTGCACCCCTATTAAATGTTTCTTCATACATAAATATAAAATGAAATCCAATTTGTCATTCCCTTGCCAGATTGTCATTAATATCAGTCTTTTGTAATGTTCACACCTTTTGCAAACAGGTAAAGTTTTTTTTTTTTTTTCCCCCAGAACACCTCCAACGCATTATATCTGTCAAAGTAATATATTCCTTGGTACATCTACAGAACACATTTCAATTTGGATTACATAGTTTTCAGGCTTTGTACATTACTGCAGCATTTCCATATTGTAGACTAAGACTTGAAATCCTGATTATTAAATTCTGGTGCAATGAATGTTGTTGGGTAGAACCTTCACATTTCCATTTACTTGACATGTTTACATTAAAAGGGTAAAATGTTACTGAGTCATGGCAACAATTAGCAAAAAAACCCTTGTAATTCTAGCAGAGAATTGTCATTTAAACACAATTTGCAATATATAGTATTAGCCAGTTACATTAAATTCCCTGTTTAGTAGAAAAGATGCCTTTTCACTAGAACTGCTGTTTGTTTTCAAAAACTTTCACAAAAACTAAATGACATTCTGAGTTTGACTCCAATACATCTACCCAACCACCAGCAGTTAAAGCAACAAATTAAAAAAAGACTGTGTACTGCTGAAAAAGTGCTGACTATATAAAGTAGAATAGTGTAATAACTTTTCTCTTGTGAGTGATTTAGCTTAAAAACTGGGGGGAAAAAGCACTGTGTCAAGATTAGCCAACATCCTACTCCCCACCGAATGCCCTATCCAAAGTTTGATTGGAAATATTATAAAAACATGACTCTAGAAAAAGTGAATTATAATTTGTGACACCTTCTTAAGCCTTTAATGTTCACACTATGAAAAAACTGGGGAAAAATGTTTTCTTGTTTACAACTTTGTATCAGATGGGTGCCCTGAAATCAACAAAATAAAAGAAAACTGTAAAAATATTGATGCTGGTAGAATCAAGTGAACTAACTACCAGCTATCAGAGGGATGGGAAACTTTGGTCTTTGAAGGACACTGTCTTGCAGGTTTTTTTAATGATTTCTTGCTCTAATACACCTGATCCAAATGAAATGAATCCAACAGCTTGTTATCAAGTTCTGCACAATGACCCATTAATTTGAATCAGGTGGGTTGAAACAGGGAAACATCTTAAACCTGCAGGAGAGTGGCCCCTGAGGACCGGAGTTGCCCATCCATGGGCTATCAGATTATGGAGATGAGTAGAATTTAGTGAAAAAAAGATTTAAAACAAGAGTGTTAGCTCAACAGTTGCGTTTTCATTTATTTGTATGGCCCTGGTCTGGAAAATGTTGCTGTTTCTGGAGAAAGGAAAAACCACAAAAAGGACCGAATCAGTCCTTTATTTATCTCATCACCTTTTTATATTCGCTTAACTAAAAAGCCAAAGTCATCCAACCAATTTGGTCACATTTCATTTGACTAAAAACATTCATAGTTCAGTCATTGGTGTGTTGCACACCAAAAAGATGAGGGCCACTAACGTTCAACAATGTTCATCAGAAGTTCAAAGTTCTTCAGAGCTGATTGAGTTGGTGTTTCAAAACTCTGAGGATACTTTAAAGACTGAATTACAGTCTCAACCAACATATCCGATTGGTATCCATGAATCTAAGACTAGGTTAATGGTCAATTAACATTTGGCCAATATAGAACTTGTATCAAGTGGTGGCAATTTTGGTGAGGTTAAGAGATATCAAACACCCCAAAATTAAACTTTAGAAGCAGCTTCCTTACCTTGGAAAGTTCCAAACAGAAAAAAATAACCACATTCCCTATTATTTTCAGGGGAATTGTATCTTTGTAACCCCTCTGCCTAGGTATTTATGGTTTGTTATGGCTGTTTGGTCCTGCTTTCTGCCCTTTTGTCTTTCAAAATTTTCAACCATGAAGTGGTTTAAAGTATTTGACATCAAGCTGAAGATCATCAGACTTCACCCTAGCTGTTACTGTACTGATTCTTTTCATGCTGTGGAGAAAGTTTCCCCCCCAACCACCGTGACTACCGATGTATAATTAACACTCTGGGCTGGAGTATAAGCAAAGATGAATCACAGTAGTCTTAATGGGATGTGACAAAGGAGTGAATAACTTTCTGTGTCCTGGAATGATACATTGGATCTGATCTCAGCAATATTCCAGTGATAAAACCAGCCTGACTGAACCAGCTCAGTAATATGCTGATTGAAATGCAAAGAATTGAAATACACAGCAAATTTCTTGGATACTAGTGTGAGAAGATGAGGAGCTCAGGGATTGGGACAGATAATTAAAATTTCTATTTTATCAGTTCTCACTTGGAGGGAAATATAAACCATGGTAGTCTTTGTGAGTGTGCTTTAGTCAAAGCCACCCACTTAAATATAGTGTATTTAACTGAAGTGCATGTGCTGGAATTCTTTAATTCAACTACAGTTTCAAACTGCATATAGAACAACCACCTAGAGGCTTGGTTCATTGTTTAATTTTGGTTCTCAAGGACGACTGCAACTTGATGATTGTACTCATTAAGTACTTCACTTCTTTTTTTGATCTGTCATTTCGAATAAGCTGCCTGCGAAGGCATACATAATGTCTTAGTGAAAGTCCTCTGTGTGCAAGCTGTCCACTCCAGGACACGAACATACATTACTCACACTTGAGGCAATTCTGCGAGAACGGAAGGGTGCAAGTTAAAACAAAATGGCAAGTATGCCAAGGAAAGCTTAGCTGTTTAGTTTTTTTACACTCTATAAACATTAAGTGAAGACAGTGAACACACTTCTGTCATTGGTAAACACATAGATTGCCATTGAATGAAGATGTTACTTCAGATGGAAAAATCTGAATTATCTCCTATGCAAAACTATTATAATTAATACTAGAATGTGGTTATTGTCTTTAGGATGTTACAGTTCACTTTAGCTTCTAGTTCAACTGTGATTTTTCACTACAAGCTGTCTTTTCGATTTGAATAAAACACGTTTTTTAAGGAGCATCTTCTGCCAACGATGTAGAATTGCCAAAATCTGGAATATCATGTCTTAAATTGATGCTGAAAAACCAGTCCATGCATTTGCTACTTTTAGATTAGACTGCAGGAATTTATTATCAGGACGTCCTAAAAAGCTTCTGAAAAAGCCTGCAGCTTATCCAATTTGCTGCGGTGAGGAGAGAGCTCTGATGAGAATTAGCAGATGAGATCATATTTTTTTAATTTCAGCTTCTCTTTACTTGCTCCTTGTAAAATCCAGAATAAATGTTCACATCTTTCACCTAAGAAACCTTTCAATAACCTAGCTTCATCGTATGTGAAAGATCTCATATTTCTATATTTTCCCCAAAAGAGCACTTTGCTCTCAGACTGCAGGCTTGTGGTTCTGAGAGTTTCCAAACATAAAGAGGCAGAGCTTTCAGTTAAAAGGGTTCCCAGTTTGGGTTCAGTAAAGAGACGCCTTCAATATTGTTACGATTAAGCTTAAAACATTTGGGCTAGTTTGGGTGACTGAACCATTGTTTTAGTTACAGTATGCTAATGCAGGTAAATTGTGGGGCCTACTATAAAACAACTAATAAAAAGAGGGAGCATCTACCTTGACCAGGAAATCAATGCAATCCATTGCTTTCCTTCAAGTAGCACTTTATGTGTGATTTTCTTTTCTTTTTTAATTAGACTGCATTGGTTTATTAGATTATGTTGGTTCGGATTAAAATCTAAACTGAAATGGATGATATTTCAGTTGGATTGAATTTCAATAGATTATATTGAAATTGATTGGATTTTGATATATTCGGATTACAATTTGACTTCACTGGGTTAAAATAAACTGGTTTAAACTGTGTTAGAACAGGATTGAACTGTATTACAATTACATTTTAAGTAGTTTGATTTGAAATATTTAGATTGAAATCACTATAATTGGACTGACTGTTATGTAGTGTTTGCTTGTTCCTCCACTGTTAGACTATGCTTTAGTTCTCAGGTTCAGTCCTCCATTAGCATCATTAAATAATATATAACTCCTCATAGGGGCTATGCATGATTAATTAGCATATTAGCTGACTATGTCTATTTATTACATTATATGAAGACATGCAGGATCTTCTGTCTTTCAGGTCTCAGTTTTGACACCAGTGACTATAAATAAGGAAACATCCTGCCATGGCTTAATTAGAGCTCTGCACTGTGAGCATGCCATCAGTAAGTACCTAAACTAATTTGGCTCTGTGCAGTCACATTCCTTTCAGACATGTTTTTATGCTGAAGTGAGCATTTGAAGTGCAAACACAATTCCAGCCATCTCTGGAGATTTCCATAAAGCAGTGTGTGCCTGCTGGGATGAACCTAACTGTTAAGCCACTATCAAGTTCTATAGAAACTATGTCTACTTAGTGAAGTCATTATATGGAGTAACGTGGGCATTGCCTGTAGCTTGAGCTCAAACTGTTGGATTTATGCCTTTTACTGGGATTTCCTCCGGATTTATTTTCTGTTTAATCTAAAATATGGAAATATTCATTATTCATATGACCATTTTAAGAGCCTAAATAGGATTTTATAATTACACTACAACTTGCAAAGTGTGACATTTGAATTTGTAATCTTGCCAGAAAGCTCATCTTGCTTCAAGACAAACAAATTCACTTCAGAGAAATTTGTTACATTCTGCATAAATAGAAGCAACAAATATGAATGCCTAAGCAATTTATAGAACGATATTTCCTCTTTGCATGCCGAGCAAATGTTTAACCATGCAATGCAAATGCAAGCGAGGCTTGTTTTCACTAATGAAACATTGTTGTGAGACGTTGGAAAGCCGCAGCTTAGGGTGCCTGATGGAAGAAGGAAGTCTGAGTAGCTGAGTGAAGCACTGAATAACCCACATGATTTAACATATGGAAGGTGAAGTGTTATTTTACTGCATTCTGTAAAAATAACTCATTTGTTGTTTTCTTCCTCCTTGATAAAAAAAGGATAATTTACCTGATATGTTGCACCAGCTTGTGGATTCACTCTACAATTGGTATGCTGTGCTTGTATCTGCCTGTGGATGTTCAAGTAAGCTTAATGACACTGGAATAATCCACAGGCACGTGATTTATTTGACTTTACTTATCCAATATGTTAATGTTCAGGTATTTAACCACATATAATGGCCTTTATATAAATTAAACTCAACTTCCATCTTGTCATGTGACAATTACTATATTGGAAAAGTCCTTTTGCTCTATTTATGTAACCATTGTGGTCAATTATGGACTTTTTTAAAAATCATTTTACTGCACCATTTCACTGATAAAAACATGTCTGAGAACCATAACAGTGCAGACGATTTGTCCCCATAAATGAAAAAGGGAAAAAAAGCAAAGCTACAGGTTTATTGTCCCTTAACTTTGGTTTAATAAAAGGACCGGAAAGTCCATTTACAAGACAACTCAAAGTGCTTTACATATAATATTAAAATCTTTATATCAAGGTGCAAAGAAATAAAAGAATAATTAAAAAAATGTTAACAAAAAGAATAAAATAAATTTTAATAGAAGCAGAACAAGCTAAAATAGAAATGCAAGGAACTACATCAACGCATGATTAATGCATGCATAGTCGGCGTTATTTCAGGAAGTGATGTAGGAAGCAGGCTGTGGCTCTGAAGCAGAAACGGACAGAATGGATCTTTTCCACAGACAGTTTAGTTTTAAAGTTCTGCAAGATAGTTTTCTGGACAAGACTGAGGTATTTTGAGGCCCTAATTTTAACATTACTGACTGAAGCTGGACACTAATCTTAGTTTCCAAACACAATTTTTTCATTTTAATCTTTTATAAAGCTGAAGAAAATTCCGTCACATCTCCATATTTTTTTGACCGAGGCACACACTTAACCTTTATATGCGACCAAACCTTGCCAATGAAAGCATGAAGCCATGGCTTCAACACAGAGTGGTTGGGGGAGTTCCAAGCGGCAACCTCCGGCAGAGAAATGTGAAGCCTATGCAGAAGTGCCAAAAATTGCTGCCCCCCCCCGCCCCCCACTAGGGGCTGGCTCCAAAACAGTCAATCCCCATAGACTCCCATGTTAAAAGGTCAACTTTACAGCCAAAATAAACATGTTTACAGCCTGGTACAAAAAAAACATTTTAGGTTTGATATGTCAAGTTTACCTTCATGACAACTGTGGGGGGAGTGAATTTTTTTTTATAACTCATTCGTTTAAATGTTATTTAATCTTGAAATTCTTCACAATTAGGGGCGTGTCCTTTCGATTGACAGGTGCAAGATATCCAGCAGCAAGGAGGCAGAGGGTAGCACAACCGCGGTTTTTAGGCAGCTAACAGCATGTTTTAGCTTTAGCCCTTCTACCTCCGTTAGCTGGTTATCTCCCGTTAGCTCCGGGTTAGCGTTGTTAGATTGTAGCTACAGGCAGCTCAGAGTTTGATGGGTGTCAATCATCCCTCCCCACGCTCACAGCCCCATCTCAGCGCCACCTCGTCGCCCATTTTTGTATTTTCCGGGAGACGCGTGACGCTGCCAAGATGGTGAAGGTGGGAACCTCCCAAAAAGCCTCAATTCAGCTTTTCAGAAACCTACAAGTCACATGGTGGAGGGTTCATCCATGTTTTGTTTTTTTAAGGAAAATAGATCCAGAGCCATTGCTCTGATATATTGGTAAGGAAACTGTCTACAAACTATTGAATCATGGGTTGTGTTTAGTGCTTTCTACTAGTAAAATAATGTGGTGCAAGATGCCTCTTGATATTGTCCGTATGAGGTTGTGTTTACTTCATTTCAAGAACAAAGTTTTTTGTTCTAATCCAAAATATGTAAAATCTTAGAACTGAAAGATTTTCTAAATTTTTCATGACTGCAAATCTGCAGTATATTTCATTGGTAATTGACAGAAAAATAACAAGAAAAAGAGCTTCAATGATCCTCACAGTGAACTGAAATACATGTAGCCTGTAGTGTTTTCAGCATCCACAGACAGACTGCTTTCCATGAACGAATGATGTGGTTCAGGCTGCATCATTCACACTCGCTACATGTTTTCTGCCATTATTAGAGACTGTGACTCGGTTGACCTTTTCATTACAGATAAACATTCTGCACGCTGGCAGAGAGGGTGCACGCTTGCCATTAGTCAGCTGCAGGGAGAAGCTTCAGAAAGAAAACAAAACTACTGTTCTCACCTGCACAACCTTTTCCAGAACTGTTCTATGTGTACATCCAGAAATGTGCTTCAGAGCATATTATGTACACTCTTTAAAGACCGCCGACATAAGCGTGCATTATAAAGCTTTAAGAGCAGCGATACTGCGCCACAAGCCGGAATAGGTCGTCAACCTTAAAATGTCAAATGCATCATGTCCTTTGGAGTATTTTACCTTTCATATTTAAAATCTATTCAGCCGTGCTTCAGTGTGATGACACAACCAGAGGGAGCACCAAAATCAATAAAAATCTCATTTAGATAAACTGACAGGTAAGTCTTCCCCTTCCAGCCAGTATTGTGGAGAGCATATCATGCATTACTGCATGTCAATGCAGCTTTACGTTCAATATCTGATGAGTGATGATGCACAAAGTAGTCTAAGCCAACCTGAGCCAAAGGAAAGTGATGAAGAGTCTTTGCTTTTATATCCTTTGCTATTTTCTCGAGTAAATCATTTCACCGTGTTGCTGTTAGGCACACATTTAAATCACAGCTGTTTAAACGACCACCACATTAAGTCTCTCTTGATAATCACACACTGTGCATTGGTAATGGCTTCTGATTATTAGACCTTTTACATGGAAAATATTAGCCCTTTGTCTTTACAAAGTCCTACACCACTTAAGAAATGTAAGAATTGTAATCTTTATTTAATCATATGCTTTAGGTGATTTGAGTCAATTTAGTTTGTTGGAGAACATCACCTATTATATAAGATGTATATACAAGCCTGAATTTTAGGTGTTTATTATAGGTGAGGCTGGCTGAATGCTGTTTTAGTCAGTCATGGTCACCATGTTTAATTAATTCACATACATCCCATCCCTCAATCTCAAAGTGAATGTATATTTTAAGAATATCTATGTTGCTGTATGCAGGGCCTCAAAAAAGGAGGGTTGGTATATGAAAGACTGAGGCTTATGCCTATGGTCGGAATGTAAATCCAATTTTGGGCATTTGAACTGAACATTGTGGCAAATGCCTTCCATGATGAAAATTTTGACCCACTCCAGCTGGGACTTTTTTTTTATGTGGACTCAAAGTCATGGCTTATTGGCTTGCTGTGTCGAACTCCACTGGGTTAACATCACAAATGTGCACTGCTCTGCCCTTTGTTTCCATGAGAACAGCAAACTGTTGGGCTTGCTAAAATTACTTTTTAATAAAAAGCTAATTATATCACGGAAAAGAGGCGTCAGAAGACCTTATGGAGTACACATACCATAAAACATTCCAATAACATAAAAACTGTCCTTTGGTTTTAGACCAAACCTAGTCAGACCTCGAATGGTGGGAAACCTTTTCAAACAAGGGGGATTTGTTAATGAATAATTTAAGACGTTCATTTGCACAGAGCATCACTGCCACATTGTTTAATTTTGAATAACATTTTTGTGTGCTTAGGTCTTGCTTTGTACATGTTCACAAAAATATTGCAATATCGCTTATTATTATCCACAACCACTCTCAGGCAACGAAGAACAGGCAAGAGACCAGAGTTACCTGGTGATGACGTCACCTGCTTTCAGACGGTCAGAAGTACGAGACAACTGGAACAAACTATAACTTTGTGTTTGAGCAAAACTGCAGAAAAGGTGTGCGTGAATCTCCCTCATAATCTCGGATGGGTTTTGCACCCGTGGGGGTTGTGAAGCCAATCAAACTTTTCCTGGTGAGAGGTTCCAGCTCCCTCACTTTCTCCAGTTTGACATCGTTATAAGACCTGTTAAAGAACAGGTTCATGTTTTAGACTTATGGCTTTGATGGTCTGGGGAAAATAACTGTTCAGGAGTTTCACATCTGAGTTTCCAGTTTGTAGTAAAGCTAGAAAATGCAGGAATGGAAAATTAAATTCACGGACAAAGTACAGAAAAAAATTCCCATAACGTTATTGCTTTAGAAAGGGGCAATCACTGAAAATGATTTTTCTCTTCACTGAAGGTGGACTGAATGCTGCAGGATTTTTTCACATATTTTGGTCAACACTTTATTTAAAGATGTACTACAGACCTTTTCTCTGTGATATGCCTGCTATCAATGGCTAATCCAGCATCCATCTTCATCCTACCTGTACGGATATCTCTCCAGCCAGTAAAAGACAGTTTTGACTCTTGTCTTATGTCTTGTGCCGTCTCTTTCCCCCCCCCCCTCTTCCTCTGATAATGTCTTCTAACGTTTCTTTTCTAAATCAGCCACAGTGCACATAAAAAATGGCTGGTGTGTCTGTGCTTGTTAGCGGTTGATGCAGTGCATAAAGCGAAACTCTGCTGCAACGCCACACAGCGTCCTGCATGAAAAAGTCATATAGTGCTTCTCAGTCTCGGGATGCTGCTGGACAGCAATGTCTCCAACAATGCACATAACGGATGTCACTGTGCCAACAAACGAGCCTGGAATGTGGAGTTTTAAGGTTGGATAGTTACCTAATGCTTCTTTAATCTTTGGCCAAAGGGGAAAAAAAATGTTTTATGTAAAAAATATAAATTCTGTAAAAATGTCAAAGATCAGTGCATAGTAGGCCTTATCATCATACTGCTATAACCTTGAATGCAAACGCATGTATTTATCCACATGGTTAAGATGTCAAGTGTTACGATACACTACCCGCACACCCAAATAAACTGTCCTCCTTTACACAAACTAAAATCTGGTCAACATACTAAAGATATGAGTGAGTACTTCCTGTGCGTTAAAACACACATTGCAAGGAGATATTTCTGTACTGTGAGGGACCAAAACAGTATTTGCAAACAGAAAAGCTTTTTCTTGACAGACTATCAATCCACTGTGCACAAATCTGGCCCAATGAGCCACACATCGCAGTGAGCATGCACTGGACTCTCTCAAAGCCTTCTCAGCTGTTAACCACTCGCTTGACTTCTTAGGCCCAGTCCCATTTTTCTTTATTGCCCCTTACCTTTCACCTAACCCTTACTTTTCCATCCCCTTTGTCCTTTAAAACAAAGTTGTAACTGGGTAGGGGTGAAAACATTTCCCAAGGAAATGAGTTACCTCTACTCTACCATTATACATCATCAAAAGTCATCGTTAGTTGTTACATCAAACAAAGCAACGAGTATCCATGACAACCGAAAGGCGACAAACAAAGATGCCATATTATTTCAATTGCCTGAGCTGTGGGTATATTTTTGCTTTTGTCTTCAATAAGACAAAAAAATGACAGGAGATGCTATGTTTTATCATACACGTTCTGAGGGGCTATGATGACGAACGCTAGAAAAACTTGCAACCTAGCTTACGTTAATTAATGTTATTGATTAGCAGTTAGTGATAATTTAGCGATTTTGACAACAGCCCCATGATGAACGACTCTGTAAATAAACGACCACAGGAAGGAAAATAATTTAAGATATGTTTCACATCCTTATTGATGCTCAATAGACATTTTTTTAGTATCCTGCCTTCCTTCTGTTGCCATCTTTGCCAATGTATGACAATGGTCTTGGATGTTGAGTTGCTGTTCCTCATCCCAGACACCTCAACCATGTCTGCGAACCACTCCAGTTGTAATCTTAGCATCAACAAAAGATTACTTTTTATTGTTCACATGGTCAATGATTAGATTATGCAAATCTAGAACATTGTTGATTTGCTCCTTAAGGCCCGGTCACACTGCCTTTCGCGGGCGTATCGCAGCTGAATCACGGCCAGAAATGTCTGCCCGTGAAGCAGACGCTGTTGGACGCTTTGAGATCGCGATACAGACGCGATA
>JBBBVU010000026.1:12955229-12970087 GCA_037177055.1 Atherinosoma microstoma
TGTAAGGGGTATTCAGCCCTTCCCCTTAGCCCTACCCCTCGCCCCAAAAGAGAATCGAGACACCCCTTGGTCTCTCAAGGAACGCGCAAAACGGAGGGGAAGGGCTAAGGGGTAGGGCTAAGGGGAAGAATTGAGATTGGGCCTTAGTCTGCATAAACAGGAAGGATAGGTGGTTGGAGGGAGCAGCTAAATGTTATCAACTACGGGTCTTTGTGATGGGAGAGGCCGACATGTTCTGTCAGTAATACGAAAACACTGTTTTGTTTTATTCCCTTCCATGTTGACTTTCAGCAAAAACGTAACCAAGTTAGAAAAGAGCATGGTGTAATTTAAAATATACTTTTCTTTTCCAATACATTAATCTTTATTGCTACTTTTCTTATGTTGCCATGATTGTATGGTAACACATTGTGACAAAACTTTTTTTTACTGGTCGCCTTTTAGATTGTATCATAACCTCCTTAGGATTAGAAATCATGACGACTGGTGTGAGGACATGATCGTTAAGGCTCAAATACTTTCATTATACAACATGGCTACGGATGCTATTTTTAAATTGCTTTCAAGACCGCAAGAGGTCACATAGTGATTGAATTGTGCGTATCTGCTACATGGTTCCAAATTTGGGATGAAAAAAAGTCAAAAGTGGCAAGCCTGAAAAATTGACCATTACGAATGGGAACAGATCCAACAAAGACCTGAGATTGACCTGGGAGAAGATCCATCTCAGGACCTTCTTTTGATCAATCTATTGTTCAGTGAACCCTCATCAGAAATGTTCTCCATGAAAGGTGCTAACCTGCCAATCCTGGTGTTCTCTGGCTAATGGCATTCAGGCTGCACAGTGTTGGGCCGCGAGGACAGGTCTCACGTGTAAATCAGACTCCATGAGGGTGGTATGAGGGCCTTTTTCTGACAGATTAAACAGAAACATGCACATTAGTGGCCACGTGGAGGTCATTTTGCAGGGTTTGGGCAGCACTCCTCCTGTTCCCCCTTGCAGAAAGGAGCAGATGGCGCTCCTGCTGCTGGATTGTCTTCCTACGGGCCCATCCACATCTCCTGATACTGCCCTGTCTCCTGGTATTTCCTCCACTGTGCTTGGAGAGACGTCAAACCTTCTTGCCACAGCACACATTGCTGTACCATCCTGGATGAGCTTCACCACCTGAGCAACTTCAGTGGGTTGCAGACACCGCCTCATGCAGCCTCTAGTGGTGAGGACATTGGCAATATGCAAATGTGACCAAAAATCAGCAAGAAAGGATGAAGTCAGGGAAATGGCCTGTGGGCACCATCTGCAGGACCATTCCATTTTATAGGGGCTGTCTTGTTAATTGATTCTCATTTCCACTTTTGTTCCATTTGTACAACAGCAGGTATAATTGAGTCACAATCAGTGTTTCTAACTAACTGGACAGATGGATATCCCAGAAGTGGGACTGACTTTGAGTTACATGGTAATGATTGTGTTCCCTTTTTTTTATTTTTTTGAGCAGCGAACATAAATGTCACTGCTGTAAAGGAGTCCAACACATTTTTAAGGTCAGGAAGTTGCATGGTGTTAAACTGAACATGCCTTTCAAGAAATTGCAAGAAACTTGCAACTGTTTCCAATATCTCTTGCAATGTATAAAGAAATGAAAGGATTGGCTCAAAACTTGTGCGCCATACTGATTTCTTTCCCTTTAGGCAGGATAATCTAAACCTTGTACTCGTTTAACCAGCATTTTAAAGGTTCTTAATTATCCTTGTGCTGTAACTTAAAGTACATTGCAGTTCACATGTATCTTCTACAGTATGTGTGCCTGCCCTAAAGTCTTGAAATTGGCTGCATCAACATGAATCCTCTTTCACTGGCTCCATTAGGGGAATGAGTCAATGGCTGAGCGAGATGGCCCTCGTTAGGGGCAGCAGAGAAAGACGAAGGGAGGGAGGTTTAAAGCGAGGTGATTCTCGTGACATGGCAAAGGGCCAGGGTCGGTGACAGCTGACTAATGACTTTCACTGAGGGTGTCAGCCTCAGATTTATGTCCCTCCCTTTGCCCGAATCCACTCTCAGTATCTTAAAGCAAGAGTTATTCATGAACTATGGGGGCAAAAAGAGAAGCAGGGGAAAAAAGAGGCACAAACATCCCCAGAGATTTAGGGCTAGAACTCTATGCCGAATTGAATACGAATATACAACTAGTAAATAAAATGCAAGGTACAGAACAAGCTCCAGACGGTGATCATAATGCATCAGGACCACAAATATAAACGGATGTCACTTATAAAGTCAAGAAAGCTATGCTTTTTTTCCTCCCTGGAAGGAATGTTGGAGGCAGCGTAGAGGTTGCTATGACCTTTAAACAATAACATGCGTGGTACCATCCAAGGACCCGTTCAACACATACTTGTCATATTAGGGAACCCCAACCAGAGGTAAAGGCTCCATGAGGCACCACTGATGCAGTTTTTCTGTAGGGAAATGGTCTCACTGCATATGATAAATAGTACTTTAATGTAATTTTCAACAAGAATCTGCAGATGCTGGAGATTCTAAAAGGCTGTACTTGCACACAGCAGTGCTCTGAGCTAAATGCCAACATGAATATGCTAATATGCTTGCAATTATTAGCACTGCAGTGCCAACAAAGATCTGGGCCTTCATGTTTTTTAGCATTTATCATTTTCCTACAAAAATGATTACGCTCCCACATTTTAATTAGTTCTAGACAACATGTTTGCAATGTTTTTGAGGTAAATTTGGAACAAAATCCTGAAAAACAATGAAAATGACATTTGTACCAGGCTTCATTTTCTCCATCTTCCATGCTTACCCAGTGGCAATGTTTGAGGGCTTTGAAAAGAAAAGGTGCTCTTGGACCACACAGTTCTAGATCTTCCTGCAGGGTACACACTCTTAAAGTCTTCTCTGGTCTCATTTTCACTGTGCATGGGGAAATTAGATAATTGCTATATAATTCACAAGTAAAATACCTGTAGGCTCAACCTGTATTTCCCTTTTGGTCCATTTGTTACCCTTTTTTTTCCTCTTATGTTTTTTTTTTTTTTTTTTTAAACACCACAATGTAAAAAAAACAAAACACATTTTGATGGTACAACAAAAAAAATTTAAAATACACATTCCTGGAACCATTGTTGCCCTTAAGTGTCCCAAGGCTAAGTGAGGGACCAACAAAGCTTCATGATTTCATTTGACAGTTATTGAAAATTGAAAATTAAAAAAATAAAATATCAAAATGACTGCCGTTCAAGTGTTAAAGGCTGACAGAATTTACGTGCTGTATATGGTTGTTTGTCTGGTTATGTGGGTTCTGATATTGTGTTTGCATTTTCAACTAATCACCATACAGCTGGGGTAGTCTAGAAGACACAGACACAGGAGGTAAGAAAATAAAAACTACCATTGCTTTATCTTTGTCCTTGCTTCTGGTTGTTTTTTTGTTTTTTTTGTTTGAACTTTTCAAGGATTTTGAAAAGAAACCTGTGACGAATCAGCCTACAGTTACCCTTCATGATAGAAATTGTCTTACTCTGAAGGAGGGTCTTACGACTATAAAGACAGTTCTGTTGAAAGTTTAGTGCCTCCAAAAAAATAAGAGGGAGTTCTTGAAGTCAGAAAGCACCCAAGAAGCGGCTGCATTGCAGGATCAAGTCCCAGTAGCCGCATTAGTGGTATGTATGCATGTAGTTGGGAGACAGTTCCTTCTACCTTACCCAGCCTTACAAAAAAACGTTAAAGGAATTATCAAAAGGATTGAGTTGCTACAAAATCAGAGAGAAAAGATAATGCGAGTGGGGGGTTTGTGTTTACCTCCTGCCATATCCCTGAACCGGATAAGTTACCATAGCCGTACTGCACTCAGGTAGCTTCAATAAGAGTCAGAAAAGAACATGTTTCTGTGAAGGTGAGATAATTGCTTGATTTGCATACAGTGACAGAGTCAAGCACCTCGCGTTGCTTAGTAGCTTAATGCGGAGGTGCCTTTAAGCATGAATAGTGAGAGAATTTCACACGTTCCACATGGCGGATGCTTTTAATCCAAATAGCTTCACTGTGCCCTGAGCATACAGCAGTGCAGAGTGTGTGAATGAGTTGAGAGGGAGGTACTGAGAAAAGAGGCGGGGGTGTTGGCAACGACATGATGAGTCAATTATCTGAACTGTGTGTGTGTCTGCATGTACAAAGTGTCTTGTCCACCAAGCGTACCCTTGCTGATGGCCCCCGTTATATTCATGCAGGTTAAATGCCAAAATGGTAATCAATGTGGATTGGTCTCATCACCGGCCTAATCCAGACTGGCACCAAGAAGCAGGCAATCTAAATGTTTTCACTTGGTGATCATCAATCGCACAGAGGGGCCTCACAAAGAGACTCGTATACACACAGTTTGCACCGGCGGAGTCATTCATACAAGAAGATTAAATGTGATATGCACTCGCACAAACACACTCCCGGACAGAGTTGTGAACATTTCCTCCGAGTGATTATCTAGCGCATGGGGACATATGAGAGTAGGGAGCTGGAAAGCCCAGCCGGTTACTGAGTGTTTGGCAAGCTAGGTAGAAGAACTGTGATTACAGTCTGAGAGTTAATTCTCCATCAACCCCCAGATGGCTAATTGAGAGGTTTAATGCCACCATCATTTGCAAAAGAAACATAATCAACCAGGTCTGAGAGGAAAAAGCAGACGGAGGACTGTTTTTGATTTGTGTTTCTTAGATCTTAATGGTGCACAAAGTATTCAGATCCTTCACCTGATGTGAAGCACAGATGTGTAAAGGTAAGCCTTAAAAGCTCTGCTTTGCACATGTGCCACACTTCCACCTTTATGTAAACATAGCAGAGTGCCTTGGCTGATTTAAATCTAGTTGAGTGCATTAAATCGCAAACTGCATTATGTGTTTGTCCAGGTTTTCAAAAATTCAACTTCATATAATTGCAGGGAGACTAGATTTAGCCTGAAATCATAACTCCTATTTTTTTCTTTTCCAAGTATCATTTAATTGCACTCCTGTGATCAAATTTGTGCAATAAATGTCAAATTCAAATGCCCAAGGGACACTATGCAGGTTTTTTTGTTTCCCTGCTCCAACACACCTGATTCACATTAAATGGATCTCCCAACAGTTTGTCAAGTTTTGCACAAGTTTATTTATGATCCATTAATTTGGTGTGTTGAAGCAGGAAAACACCTAACCCCCAAAGATCACGGGGGTCCCCACAGTCAGAGCCTTTGTGATTAATGTCCACATATTGTCCCTATTTTAGGAAAAAACAAAGTCACACTATATGTTGTTAATTTAAAGGCCCAGAGAGAGCAAGGGATAAGACAAGAGTGAAGAAAAGACTGTTTTTTTTTTTTGTTTTTTTTTTACTGTGTGGAGAGAGCTCACATGATGCAAGATGGATGCCGAATTAGCCATCGATAGGGGGCAATCTCATGGAAGGACAGGACTTAGCCAGAATATATTATTCATGGTGAGAGTCTCAAGTCTGATCTAAAACTTACAGGTTACTTTCCAATGAGGACTGATATTTGACTTTCTACACTAGTGTCCTCAGCCAGAGGCTTCATCAGCTTCACTACATTAAGAATTTGTAGAGAAGGTCGTTCATGTCCTCATATGACTCTAAAATGACTTATTTTTTCTTTTAGATGGCTGTGTTCTGATTCAGGTTTTTCTACTGAACCATTCATGCATTGTTTTTCCTTTTTTTTTTGTGTTCATATTTCATTCCATTATTGTATGAACATCCAGGTGTCCCTTTTTTTTATATACTGTAATGAATAAATAAGGTATGGTGTTAATGTGAATATACTTTTCACTCATTTGCAGATCATTTGAGCTACTCTACATTACACCATGTCAGAGCAGCAGAGCTCCCCGCTTGATTAGGCATAACAGTTTGTTGGGTTAATAGCCAGCAGTTGCAATTTATGCACTTGTAAATAGATTTTTGCTGCCTGCTGTTTTTTGTGAGCAACTTGCCAGGTTACCTCAAGGCTTTTCTTAGATCTTCCAAGATTCAGTGGAGAGGACAGCAACACAGGGCCAAATGCAAGGGCATAGTCACTGAAGCCTCTGGGCCTCTGTTTTGTAACAGCCAACATAACTTTTTTTCTTTTCTTCTTCTTTGTGCCGCCCAGAGGGTGTAGCTGTAACCAGCATCACAAATCTGCAGCTAACAAGAATTCACACTGCATATCTATAAAGATTTTAAGGAGATTCACAAATAAAATAGAAATGATGGCTTTAGTCATACATAGAGAGCGAATTAAATATGGGTCATGAATTTCAGAAAGAGTAGACCTCTCCCTTCAAGAGGGAAAATATCCCATGTGAAATGACTGAAAAGACCTAAAAAAAATGTTTTTTCATTTCCAAGCAGGTATTCTAGACTTATAAGCTCATTTTGATTTTGTTTACAAGTTGATGACTCTTTATGATACAAGATTTAATTGTTGACTTAATTTACATTGAAAAAACTAATATTTGGTACCAATTAGGCAGGCTTCTGTGGATTTGTATGGTGGATGGGGCCTTTCCTGTTGAGTATGATCTAAAGGCTAATTATTTCAGATCAGAATCCATTCTAAACTGGATCTGATTCAATTAGAAGTTTTTAAGATGACTGCCTTTGTGGAATACATAAAAGGATTATCATGTTGTTCTAGGACACTTCAAAGGGCACATGCCTCTTCTAATAAGGCTGTGAACAAAATTGCTCGAGGTTATAGTCTGGATACTCGCTGATTTTTGCTTTCCTAGTGAAAAAAAGTCATGTCACTGGATATTTTTGTAGCTTCAGTTTGGCTTATTACTCCAGAACTCAATCGTGCCGCTATTTTAAAGCCACATTTCAAATGTCTCCAGGTCTTTTTAAAAGAATTCTGTCAGACCTTGTTTGCAATGTATTCGGTTTAAATGGTTCAAAATTATCCATCAGCCTCTATAAAAACAGTCTTTTTTTGCATGTTTGGTGTAGCTGGTGCACAATGTTGGCAGCAAGCACGCAATCTCCTTTTGCTTGTAGGTGTTTCAATAAAAAGCGTTGGCCGTGTCATCAAATCACACTTACCTGGTTGATCCAAAGCTGTGGAGAATTTGAAAAATCATTTGAGATAATGGCTAGGTGTTTAATAGCCCACTGACATGGCCAGAAATCAGGCTTTTCCTGACCATCTGCTCCTCATGTATCAAAATAACCTAAATACAGAGCGTTAACTAGCCCTTGTAAGGAAAAAGTGATTTTTCTGAGGGCCAGATGGAACTGTATAACCCAATTTACATTCTATTTTTATATTCTCGAAGTTTGATACCATAGATGCAGTCAAGGTACACAACAACTACAAGGACAACACCAACTCTGACTCCAATCTCTGTTCCAAGTTATAATGCAGACATAACTGCTTTATTTTAGCTGTTGAAGTTTTTCCCTCCAAGTTATTACTTGGTTGATGACTTGGACAGCTAGAGTGACTTTAAGCAACTACATTGCATAACTAAAGGTTATTAAATTATATCCATTGGCTACCACCAGAAATGTTTACTGTTTATGACATATGAATTGTGTGTCAGATGGGCTGATTAGCAGCAGCTATCGGTGGAATAGGATAAAGCCCGGGGGGGGGGGAGGCAGGGTCTATCATAAGCTTAATTAAAAAAATTAAGATGGCAGATTAATGTGGGACAAGGGCAGAAACCAAATCTTTCCTGCAGCAAATTTGCCACTAAAGACCTAAATACACTCTGTTCTGGGTGCAAATGCTGTTTAAAACGTATGCAAAGGCTCAAATACTGATTGCACACTTCTGAGAGTCGCATTGAGCATTAAAAGCTAAACTCCTTCAGTGAATTCGGCTGTTTGGGGTTTTGGAAGAAGAATTGATGGAAGTACAGAAGCAGAATTGCCAATTATCTTGCTGTCAGTGTAACACAGCTGTGAAATTTGATTTTATTAAATTATTACTTTTAGAAGATTGTACAATGCTCAGAATGCAAATGAGTTCACCAGCTACCGTCTTGTCTAATAAAGCCCTTGCTACTTTAGACTTTTTTTTAATCTTTTTTTTTAAGCAGAAATCACAGTTTTAATCCTCTGATTTGAGTGTGGCGGTCCGGCAATTATGTCAGTGATCAATGTCACTCTGAGCTTCAATTCTGGGAAGAAACAAGCTGATAGACGATGGAGGGGTTGTAAAACTTGACTTACAATGAACACATTTTCTTTGTCAATTATAGATTTATATGCAGCGAAGTTGGGCTCATTTATGTCACAGGACCAGGAGAATTGGCATTTTCGCTGAACAGTGTATTGTATTGCTTTTAGTTCTGGTGTTACTGTCAGTTTAAAGCCCAGGATGGAAAAGTACGCCAAGGTCTAATTAGATGTACCTAAACATGTATCTGCTGGAGTAATTTGACTTCCATGTCTGTTATCTGGCTCTATTGTTCCAACTTTGACTAATTTTAGTTTCGTGCAACTGCAGTCACACTTGCACTGTTTGGTCCGCTTTGAGTGAACCTCGATGAGCCTCCACAGATGGTACGGTTCGTTTGGAGCGGTGTCGATGCTCAGTCCCACTCTGGTGGGGACCTCAGAAGTGAACTCGGGTCTGCTTAAAAACCTGCAAGTAAATCCTGATGTACATTATCAGTGTGAAAGCAACTGGGCTAGCCAGTGAACTAGAGGAAGTGGCATAGTGTGCCATAGCGCCATGTGCTGGATGGCTCTCTGCCTCTCGTACTGCTCATACTGGACAACCTCTTGTGAAAATCGCTTTAGGTTTGAACAACAAAGTAAAAATAGAAACTCCAAGACTAAATAAAGTTATTTTTCCGTCGTTGTGGGAAAAACAAACAAGCTGTTTTCTGTCCTGGCCAATCGATGAACTGGATTTTTCTAATTCTTTCTTCTAGGTCAGGGATCATTTAGGGGAATACCGTTCTTTGCAAGCAGTTGTGACATTTATCTGCTTAAGTAAAACGGTGTGAAAGAAAACCAAATGAAGGTGCCCAATCAAACAGTCCACTGGATTATCCTGGTTCGACCACACCCGTAAGTCTTTATGGCCAAAACATTTTCTTTTATTCTAAACTTTTTCATTCTTTTTTGGAAAGTTTTATATTCATAAATGTAAGTGCTCTAATACAAAACCCAATTTGCCTCAATTCAAGGCTGAACTGAAAACTTACCTTGGAACTTTGAAAGGTTTAACAAATTCAAAAGCTATAAAGACGCCTTTACATACTCTGTCTAAAACTTGAAATATACCCCTCCTGTTTTGTTCTTGTTTTTCTTTTGTATCTTCTTTCTTTTACAGTCTAAATGTTATCAACCTTTAACTTAATGAATACTGATTGTATACTCTGTTAAAATGCATGAAATCATATTCTTTAACAATTTTGATGATGATGATAATAATTTAGAAAAGTATTTATGGCCATTGTAGGCACTACGGTGTGTTTGGAGACCGTATCATCACTTTAATTGTTTTTATTCATTCATGTGAATAAATAAATTTCCCTTTTGCTTCTGCCTCTTGGGCTGGTTCTGAACAGACTTTCCTGGTTAAACAAATGTATCAAATCATTCCTGAAAAGAGGATTCTTTTTTAAGTCAATCAAATTTTGTTTATAAAGTGTTTTTCATGCAACACAAAGTGCTTTACAATTAACAACAATTTATGCATATTAGGAAATTTAAAAAGCCTTCACACACATGTATAACATGAATTCAAAAACCCACACCTCATTATTTTCACACATGTGCACTCTCACACACACGCAAAGCAAGCACATGTACACCCCCCCCATCCTATTCTTCACTTCCTACGGTGGCCCAGAAGTGCCACAGCAATACAAAAGCCACGACACCACAATAAGCCACAACACTCAACAATTAGTAACAACACTCCACAATAAATCACAACACAATTAGCCACTGTGACACTTGTATTGCTGTGACACTTCTGGGCCACCGTAGGATCCCCATGAGGAAAACACTGGAGTTATAAAGTAAAAACAAGATTAAATGAAACCAAACAGATGAGTGATGAGAATGAAAATTACAGATAAAAAAGTTAATGAATATGATAAACTAAAAGGAAATAAAATCAAATAGTTAATATAAACAGTGTACTTGGGTGAAACAAAACAGAGTAAATGGGTGGCATTTAAAATAAAAGATTAAATAAGTAAAAAATAAATAAATGAAAAGGATGATTACATAGATTAAAACAAAATCTAAATAGAAATTCAGTTAAAAACTCTCTTTTTTTTTTTTTCTAAAGTCTCTTATGCTTGCCTCTTGGTGCAACATTGATCCAGTCACATTTCCACCAGTAAAATGTCTTCAGTCTCACTAAATTTACTGTATGAATGGTCCACTTCCATCCTAAATAGAAATTTGTTCATGACATTTCTGGTCATAACCTGACTATTACAACCAAAAGTTACACTTCAATACAATTCCACTGTCCCTTTTTCAAAAGCCTTTTCTTTTTGACATGACAATTGGATGAAACTGCTACTTCAAAACACTTTGCTGCCTTCTTATAGTCTTCTTCTGATATGTGGGTCTTAATTATTGTATTTTCCAGAATCCTGTCAGTTAATCAGAGGGGCCCATGGCTGAGTTTTTTCTGGACAAGGCTGTAGATGTCAAATATTTTCTATTAATTATACCCTTAATGATGTTAAGGTCTGGTAGAACAGTAAGATTTATGCTTAAGTGTCCTAGATAGCCCAAAACAAAGGCAAATGTTTCCTGTCAATCCCAAAATTAATAATTTTCAGTCCATTTTTATCTACAGGAAAAATGGTCTAGTATCTTCTCTCTGTGCCTTGAGTCTTTATATTTAGTGATAGATTTCATTGTCACCCAACCTATAACATTTTTGCCCTTTGAACAAACTGTCACTCATACGTATCAGGATGGTTGAGCTTTTACTTGTCCTCCTACGTCCTTCCACTTACAAACTCGTTCCAAAGTGTCCCCGGGCTCAGCGAGTCCTGACAGATTAATCTGTGTGTGTCTGCCGAAGTTAACACTGTCCATCTCTGAAAGAACCTCTGGTCCCATGAGTAAGCACACTGATGCACACAAAAACGTCCGCTCATCATTTCCTATCATACAGACACACAAATGTTCTTAAGGCGCCAGAAACCAGAGCTGGAAGCATCAAGGAGTGACCTTGTATGTAAACCCCAACGATCCTCTTTAAAGGATAAGCCAGTCGTCCTCGGTTACGCCCACAGTTCTTCTCCAGGCTTCTATAAGTGGCGTCAACTTTGACTTGAATCCTTTTCTTCTTAAAGATCTTTACTCTGACATGTTGTGTAACACTTCAGTGTCCTAAAGCAAAAGTTTGCCTCCGAATTGCATTTATGTGGAATTTCCCATTACTCTTTTTAACCATTTAAGTTTTTCTGGTGTAAGTTGTCAAGTTTTGAAGATTTCAGCTGTCTGATCTTTTCTTTTTAAAAAAGGAACTGTATGATACCTGGCTTGTATTTCTAAATCTTAATTGAACAGGGTGTAATGAAATAGAAAGACAGGTTTGACTTTAAAGATTATATAACGAGCAAAAACAGCCAAAAGCACCATGTGAGGATTTTTGCTTTGAATCTGAACAGCTACACCAGCAACCTCCAAAAAGGTGGAGTCAGACCGCCCACATGTTCTATGTAGGTAGAATAATTGGAACACTTGCTGGGTTCATTTATATTCACAGATCAAACACTTAATTTATAAGTCAAATGCTCCATATTGGGTCTTAAAATGAGGTAAATGCACCCTCAAGTCACAACACATGAAGTATTACACATTGTATTTAAGCTTAGTTTCTATTAAATGACAGAGTATGTATTTGTAGAGGATGCAGATAAACTAAGGTCATCTTTAATGCTTTTTTTGGAATTTGGAGGACAAGGACAATAAAGGCAGAGGTTTTGGGAACTTGCAGGGTTAGGGTTAGGAATTTTGCTTGTTCTAGTTAACACTATAACAAGGAGGAAAGGCATTATCGTTGTAGCCCATCAGTCCGGCAAGTTTATAAGGCCACTTTCCAGCTATTTGGAGACCATCATTCACAGTGAGAGGTTGTTCATCACTGGAGAAACATTCAAGACCGCTGTCAATCTTCAGGAGCGACCATCCCATTTAAAATTCACATCAAGTCAGACTGCATTGCTCAGAAAAACGGCAAGAAATCAAAATGGCTACATCTCAGAGTGCATAGGCTTCAATCTGCTTGTCAAATATTAAAGTTCCGGCTTAATATTAAAGTGTGGTTTGTTTGGAAGGGTAGCAGAAAGCTCCTTCTCTTTAAAAAACAAAAACAAAGGACATTGTAGTTTGAGTGTGCAAAGCTGCATCTGACCAAACCACAGGGTTTCTGGAACAATGCCCTTTGGACAGATGAGAGCAAAGCAGACATGGTTGGTTTTCTCCTACCATGGTGAATATCAGCATTAACGCCTCACACCAGCTGTGGTGGAGGGCTGACTATTCGGGTTCATTTTGCAGCCGTAGGACATGGACACCATTGTGTTGACCCTGAACTCTTCTGTTTGTCTTTTTTTTGTATTCTACAGTCAAATCTGAGGCCAGCTGTCTGGCCGCTAAAGTTGGGTCATTTAAGAAGACAATGAACATGAACACAGCAGGAAATCTACAACACATCCTGTTCCCATAGGTAGTTCGGCATTATTACAAGAATCAACTTGCTAGTTTATGCTAACATGTCTATCTTTCTGTGTAATGACTCAGACTTGTGCTTTTGATTGCAGTAAAAAAACAAAACACTTGACTACATTCTTTCCCATTAGAACAACACATTACCACTGGGGGACTATCTCTTATCTTGCCATAGGCCTGAGAGCCTCAGCATCTGATAAAGCTCTGAACTACGCTGCTCCTCCCTCCCACTACTTGTCTCAGCTTCAGGGGCTTCTGGAGGGGAAGAGTCCTCGACTTCAAAAGAGTGCTTTGAGACAGGTGCCTTCTCATTTCACTCGTCTGTGCGGAGCACTTCCTGCCTCACAAATCGTCTACACTCAGGATGGAGTTGCACTCTAATCCGTTTGATTAATTGCCCGGCACCGGTTAAATGCTGCTAAGCCTTACCTGCTTTCTTCAGGTTAACACTTAGTGTTACCTATCTTTTTAAGCTAAGCTTTAATTGGTTAACAGTAATGAAATCATAACGTTGAGTTCTTTTTAATTCAACTAGACAGGGGGGGATTGGGGTGCCTTTTAGCTGAAATGGTGCGTTTTTAGATTCAACATATGCAGCAATGCTCGCTTTAACCGATCAATAAAATCTGATCTGTGGAATTACTGGTGTTTGTCTGTAGGTGGAGTTGAGCGTGGCTGTATATTTCCCTGTTCTCGTGAACTGAAACCCATCTCATCAATCCTCCAGTAGTTCATTTGAAATCAATAAAATTATAAAAAGGGGGTTAAGTAGTGGTTATTAGTTAAAATTGACTATTATAAAAAAAAAAAAAACACTACTTTCAAATGCCTGTCATCCCTTTTGTCTTAGAGTGCAGAGACAATACACATCCTAAGTGTAATGGTTTACCCAGCTGGTGCTTTGCCTCTTTGCTCTCAGCTGGTCAAATAAATCCTTGGCTTCGTGACACACTCCAGTACCGGAGCAGAATGTGCATAAACATCCCTCAGTAGATATCATTGATCAAGGCCTGGAGAGAGACTGGTCTAAATATCTCCACTGTTGGTGGTGGGTTGCACATTCGCAGCTGTTTTCCTTCCACTTCTCCAGTTCAGTGTTGAGCTTGAGCTAATCTGTTGGTACGGTTAGACAAGTTGCTGGTTTTAACATCATGAGGTTTTCCCAATAGGCCTCTAATCACATTCTAAACGCTGTGTAATTCGCATTTTCAATCATGTTATCTGATTAAATTGAAAGGCAGAGTCGGTGGTTAGTGAGGTGGGATTGCTGGAGGTTCTTCACTTTCTTAAATAAAACTATTTACTTAAGCTCTCTTCAAATTAAGAACCCTCAGGTTGTGGCCAAAAATGTCCAAGCACAAAAACTGCTATAAAATCATCACAAATGTATTTTCTTCCCCCCTTTTCTCCTCGTTTTCTTCATGGATCACTTAAACAACTTCAGACCTGTTCAAAAACTACCAAACATTCAATCATTTGTAGGATTTTTAAGCATTTAAATGTCAGCTTGATTATTTGAATTATTCCAAAAGTAACACAAAGGCAAAGCAAGTTGAAATATACATTTCATGTTCAAGACAATTCAAAGTTTTTTACATAAAATATTGAAAGCAATACAGACTGATGCTGAAGAAGCAAAAAGTACCTGCAGGTTTTTGCAAGTTTGTTCCACATGTGAGGAGCATAAAAACTGAACACTGCCTCTCTGTGTTTAGTTCTGAACCTGGGAACTGAAAGTAGACTTGACCCTGATTACCTGAGGGATCTGGTTTGTTCATAATGAACTAGAAAATCCTGAATGTATTTTGGTCCTAAACCAGGGATGTCTGGCTCCGGTCCTCAAGTGCCACAATCCTGCAGGTTTCCCATGAACCCCTGGTCCAACACACCTGACTCAAATTAATGAGTCATTCTGCAGAACTTAATAGGCTGCTGGATCCATTTAATTTGAGTCAGGTGTGGGGAAGCAGGGACATATTCAAAACCTGCAGGACAGCGGCCCTCGAAGACTGACTTTGGCACCCCTGCCCTAAACCATTCAGTGCTTTGTAAACTAAACAGCAGGATTTTGAAGTCGATTCTTTGACAAACAGGAAGCCAGTGTAAAGATCTGAGAACTGGTGTTATATGATCCACTTTCCTGGTC
>JBBBVU010000026.1:12982754-13018587 GCA_037177055.1 Atherinosoma microstoma
GATAGATAGATAGATAGATAGATAGATAGATAGATAGATAGATAGATAGATAGATAGATAGATAGATAGATATAGATTTATATATAGATAAGGTTTGGTAGGTCTAAAAATAATTTTTGAAAGAGTGAGCCCCCATGAAAATATGCAGCCAGCCCTGCAAATTTTTACCTTGCGCTTGTCGGCTGCCAGAAGTAAATGGCAAAGCCTTGTGTGTTGGCAGACAAAATATTTCCACTCCAGTTACTGTGCTGTGTCTATCATAAGTCATTATGCATGTAGATACAAAATTATGCTGATAATCTATAGTCTGAGGTTTGGGTGTAACATCAAAAAGCCAGAACCCACCTGGCATCATTTAGAGTTTACAGTAGCAGTTCTAAGGCCCAGTTTACACGACAACGCTGCTACCAAATTTGCATTTTTTTCCCTTTGCGAGATCGAAAAAACAGCATTTATACAACAGCGGAATTAATCCGATCACTGTTGACATGACTGCAAATTGAGTGACTACGATGCAGTACACATGCCAGGCCTTTAGATGGCAGTGAAAACAAAGCTGCAACGATACACCCCATGTTTACCCTAGTTCTTACTACATCCTCATTAAACTGGAAGACATCTTCACTGGCGACATACATGCTTAATGATGGGTAAGTTTTGTTTTAAGAGACCACATATTGTTAAAAGATGTAGCAGCACAAGAAGAACACGGGGATCCGCCATTGTTTTTGTTGTTGCTTTGTTCACGTGGTTTGCAGAGTGCACAGCGGGCAGTGACATCATCCTATTCAAGAGCTTCCACCTTGGCTTTACACGGCTCCACGTCATGAGAAAATTCCACCCTGGAGCCCGTCCTCAAAACTTTGCGGAGTCGCTCCCCCCGACACTTCGTTGCTGTGTACAATAGAGGCTGAATCGCAACACAAACATTGCGTCTTGCTCTCACAGCCGGTCTGCCACTTTGCCAAAATCACAACCACAACAGCTAGTAAGCTAGACAACTGTCTGTTCATGTAAGGCAGAAAGAATGTTAGGGAGTAGCTACACCGTTGTCCAAGGTTCAAAGGTTTAAAAAAAAAAAGTGGGGGGAAAACAAAAATACTAATTAGTTTTAGACCTGGAATTTACACTCACCAGCAGCTTTATTAGGTCCACCTTGTTAGTGTTGAGTTTGACCCCCTTTTGCCTTTGTAACTGACTTCATTCTAAGGGCCCATTCCCACTGGTGGTTTTGGTAGCTTTTAACAAACCCTGGTCCGCTTCCACAGAGTACAACTTGTTTTGGAGTAATGTGAATTTTAAATACCACAGTAAAAACAGGGAACCCAAGAGTGAACAAGTTTGGTTTTCCTCCATTGCTTTATTGTGAACGAGCTCGTTGAAGGAGGGGGAAATGTTTTCAGTCCTTCCTTATTTCTTCTTGGTAAGGTTGTTTTTTCAGGAACATTGCCCCCTAATGAGCAGCTGTTGTAACTACGTGACCTTTTCCAGGCAGTCTGGTCCGTTGGAGCAATGTTTAGTGTGAAAGCAAATCTAACTAAAGGAAGGTGTGAAATTTTCAGTATTCCCCACCCTAATGATCCAAGTACGCCAGACTATCCTGGTGCAATAGATTCAAAAAGGTGTTAGAAACATTCTCAAGAGATTTTGGTCCTTGCTGACATAATGGCATCCCACATTTGCTGCAGATGTCAGTTTTACATCCATGTTGCAACCCTCCTTTTCCACCACATCACAAAGATATTGTATTGGATTATTGTCCATTCTCCTCTGACTTCTGACATCAAAAAGGCATTTTTGTCCAGACAACTCCAGCATACTGGATATTTTATTTTTCAGATGATTCTTTGTAAACCCTAGAGAGACCCTAATGTGTGTGTGTGTGTGTGTGTGTGTGAAGCTCCCAGTAGATCAATAGTTTCTGAAATACTCAGACCAGCCCATCTTGTGCTAACAACCGTGCCACATTCAAAGTCATCTACATCCCTTTTCCTCCCCATTCTGATGCCCGGGTTTGGCAGATCGTCACCATGTCTACATGAAAAAATGCATTGAGTTGCTGTTAAATGATTGGGTGATTAGCTATTCATGTTAAAAAACACTGAATACAGTGGCTTTAGAGATTCTACTGTACTTATGTCCAAATGCTAAACAGAGGTGGATCAGTCTTGCATGTTTGCTTGCACATATTTAGCGTATATGTGTGTGTGTATGTGTGTATATACATACATACATACATTAGGGCTGTCAAAATTAACATTTTAACGCAAATTCCTTTTAACGGCAGTCATTTTGTGTTTTGATTAACAAATAGAAAGCAGGTTGTGGCTCTGAAACGGACACAGAATGGATCTTTTACACGGACAGTTCAGCTTTAAAGTTCTGCAAGGTGGTTTTCTGGACAAGACTGAGGTATTTTATCAACCAAGTTCTCCAAATAATGCAGTAGGCGACTCAAATCTGCCACGGATCAAGGAATAGAAAATTAAACTTAAACTAACTGCTTTGTAGCTGTGATGCATTCAATGCAGTCAGAAATCACACACATTGACGATTACAATATCAAGAAATAAGCAAATCAGGATTAATTGTTTAGAGTCTATGTGGGCTTCTTAGCAGCTTAAATAAGAATTATAATATAGGATTATATAATAATTATGATAAATATCCTCTAAAAATTTGATAGATAAAATAAAATATTTTTTAAAAATCTGCGATTAAAATGCGATTTTAACTTAACTAAGGACAACTATGCGATTTAATTGCGATTAAAAATTGTAATCGACTGACAGCTCTAAAATATAAATGTGTATATGTATGTGTATATGTGTGTATATATATATTAATATAATATAAAATCAGCTTTTGGGTGAAATTGACAGATTACATCAAATGTTCATGCTACTGTTAAATCATGAATGTAGAATAATTCACTTGTAAATTCTCCATTTTATTCAATCTATTGAAAGAAAAGGGGACGAGCTGGGTGTAGCACAACATAAAAATTGCCAATATCTCCATAACTTGTAAGGTGTCGTCTTGGTCTGATGATGTCTTAATGTCAACAGTGTGATAAAGAGGACTGTTTAAATACAAGTTGTCATCAAACCGGAACATTTAGTGAATGACTCATGGTTCAGACACCTTTTTTTTTTTTCCCTCTAATTATTCAAAAGCATGTTGTACAATAAGTACTTGAACATTGAACAGTTGTATGTGTGCTTTCTAAAGCATGAAGACGGTGAAATTAAGTTAAGAAATAAAGGTTGTAGAGCATTTTAAGTTAATTCTGCCATCATACAAAAAGGCAAATATCCCTAACTTTTTGTGAGTAGTGTATATGGTGTATATATGAGAGGCCATTGAAAAGTAGGCCTGTTAAAAATTTTATTTTCTTCCTCCATTTATGAGGACGTAAATCGCCAATCTTCCACAGTCAGGTATTGGGAAGCATCAGGTCCCCAAGGGATTGAATGGCTTCTATAAAGACAATGAGTACATTCTCCAAGTTGACTCACACGGACCTGTGACAGGATCTGCCTGGCACCAGGCTCCTTAAGTTTCCCTGGTACAATTTGAACAACTGTTTTATTTGTTTGATTTATTTATTCAGGTAATTTTCGGTAATTTTTATTTAATGCACATCTCTAAGCCAGCTGCATTAAAACAATGACCCTGTACCACTTAAGAATTTTTTGTTTTCATCCCTCCTATCAGTTAAAAAAAAAAGTTGTTTTTTTTCTGGCTTGTTTTTTGCGATCAGCCATTTGATCCCTTCCTCCTCTCTATGGCAGAGTTTGCTATTTTTAATTGGACAATGTGTGAAAGAATGGGTGCATTGTCACTGCATGGTTGTTTTTGAGAGGCCTTAGGTGAAGAACAAGTGAAGCCTCAAAGATGTAGACTGAATAAGAATATTGCCTTCATGTTAATTATGTTTAATATTACATAAAATCAAAGATGGACATGACAACACAAACAAATTATGGACGACCACTGAGAAACAGATGATCATATTCAAGGTTGAAAGAAAACTATTGCAGATTTTGGGAGAGATGAAGTAAGTCCTTCCAAAAAAAAGGAGACTACCCCCTAGAGCAGAAATATCTGGCTATATTGCATGCCCTGTTAACTGTGAAGAGAAAATGAGCATCCTACTCGGCGGAATTCAGTCTGACAAGTATGTGCAAATGGAGTGAATCACTCCAAGTATACTCAGGACAACATCCCCTCTTTTTATGTCCCTCACTCCGTCTCTCTTCCACAGCGACATTCAACATCTGTAGCCGCTGTGACACAATCTGCAAGTAATCCATAACCATAAATCTGACGACATCTTATCTGGGTGGAGAGGGGGAGGATACTTCCCCGCCAACAGAGGGGCAATATCACCGTCCACTAGCCAAGCATCCCTGAGCATCAGAAGCTTGAAATTAGAATAACCTAGCTGCAGATATTATGTGCAGAATTTTTTCTTTTCCTTTTTTTCTTACTCTCCCCCAACTTACACACTTTCAGACACATACTATAGTGGATTGGACATGCTGTATGTATCATTTTTTCTGCTAATAAATCCGGCTAAATTTGCTCATTTAATAAAGATCCAATACTGGCTGTTCAATGTCCTTCGTTACCAGTATTACAGAGGATATTCCCTGACCACAGATTGTCCACTGGAATTAATTCCAGCATGTTGGGAAGATGCATGTCCTTGCAACTTCAAACTAAACTCCCATTAACCCTGTAAGGACTCAAGCATCATCCTCCCATTGTGACATTTTTCTTTTCAACCCTCAAAATTTCTCTAGCCCTTAAAACCCAGGTTGCCTCTGGCGCTTTTGCTTAGGAATGGTGGTGTGTAACTCTTTGTGGTAAATTGTGATCTGTAGCGTACCCTATAGGAGATCTTTGGAAGTTTTTTGGGCATTTATATCCCATCCAGGAGGTAAATCCAGCAACATATCAATGCAATGCAACTTTATTTATAATGCACTTTTAAAAACAACAAAGTTGACCAAAGTGCCACAATGTGCAGAATTAAAACATTTAAAAAAGTAGCATATAAAAGGAAATTAAAATTTAAAATGTAGTTAAATGAAATTAGATAAAATTTTAATCAAACTAAAATCGGATAAAGTAGCCGATTATATATTTTTTTCGCTATCACTACTATGTTGACCTGTATTTTCTTGATGATGAAGCCACTTCTGTTCAAACTTTCAACCAATTAGATAGCTAAAATTTATGGTAATGTCCAATCAGGAGCAGCCAAAGATCAACAAGTGACAATAAAGTCATGTGTGTCTGAAAATATCAAACTTAATGGTTCTCTATGGCCGGAATAAAGAAGAGAAAACATCTTTTGGCATCACTGTGTGCCACAAGCCAAGTGGGAGTTGGTTTTGTTAGGATAGCGGGTAACTACTTTTATAAACTACAGTGATCATTTTGTATAGTGAAACAAAGAATAAAACTGAGCATCCAATGGTAAGTTTGCCTGGAGAATATGTATTTTCTGCATGTCCACCGCTTGGTGTTGTCCTTATGTTTTTGTGTCTCTTTTTTTTTTTGATTTGGTCAGCCAATGACCTTCCTTCTACATCTGTTTTTTTGAGATTCACAATTTGAAAAGGTCTTCTATGGCACACTGGATCAGTGAAAGATGAATGACATCTTATTCAATCCTTTCCAGGAAAGGCAATTTTTTCAAACGCAAACATGAATATCTGCAGAAACAACTGTGCGTGTTCCATTGTCAGGGTAGATAAGGGTGTACACATGACATATAGTGCAATAAACATTTCAGCTTCCAATCTTATGGAACTAACCATTGGCATCTTTCATTTCATCACAAGGAAACACATCTGTAGTTCTTATTCTTTATTTTTTCTTACTAAAACGAAAAAGGCGGGAGACTGGGGCATTGGGAGCAGCTCGGCCCAGTCAAAGCAGCTACTCTGAGCTGAGAAACAAATTGATCAGTTTTGTGCTAATGTATGTCAGCACTGAAGTGAGACATTTGAAGTCACAGTTCGTCCAACAATACCTGGTATTTTTTTTTATCCTTAAGGACTTATCCTGCAAAGTGCACAAATCAATCTGCCACACACTTAGTCATAGGCAGCTTCTGAGAGCTTGTTTTCCTTTCACCAACAGTTACGTCTAAACAATGTTTTGCACTGATTACAATCACAGATTGTAAGAAGAAAAGCATCAGATTTGATTAATTCAATTATTCTCTAGTTTGCTTTTTCCTCATTGAATCTGTCACATATGGCTAAGTTCAAACCTTGAGCCCTGTGCCAGTGTTTTTTAGGCCTCTGCTTGGAAATGGCATTCCCATAATGAAATAAGCGTGTCTTTGCACACACAAGGTCTATTTGAATACTTTTGAAGTTATAGTAACTTCTTTGCATTTTATGAGATTCATTAAGACGTGTAAATAATAAGTATATTCGTTACAGGTGAAGAGTAAATAAAGATGGATAGATAGTTTATTGATCCTGAAGGAAATTTGGGGGCACCAGGGGTGGATCTACAGGGGGGCAACTGCCCCCTACCCTTAGACCATTACACATCTTTTTTGTAAGTCCAAAAGTCTCTCATAGCATTGAAATAAAAGATTAATTTACAAAAAGATTATTCTAAATTTAGTCTTAGGGTCCTCAAAAATGTTGTTACGGCCCTGCATCAAACTGTGTCTGACTCAGACACAGGGGGGAGCAATTCATTGCCCAACTTTGACCAGGCAAAGTCAGTTTCCAAAGGTGGTGTGTTACCACTCCAAGTTTTAGTTGGATTAAATGTGTAATGAACAAAATGTCCGCTGAAGGCGACAGATGGTCGTGATTTTGAGAATCAGAAAGATCTATTGCCACGTAGAATAGAAACAACATAGAAACATGCTTCATTCAGTCTAAATGGATCCATCATTTATTCCAGGTGGACGATATGAGTCGTTTTTATTCTCTGTATAAATTCCAGATGTTACATAATAAGATATCAGTAAAAACTTGCAGGTGTATTTATAACGTCAGATATGTGAAGCTTGACTAATGTAGCTAATTATTGAATCAGTGATGATACAAACTAAATATGATGCAAATCTTATTACAGAGAAACACTGAAACTAAATCATTCTAGCTCATATACTTTTAGATATATCAAAACATAATTATGATCCGAGCCATCTTGTTGTCCTCAGTAGAGTATAAGATCTAGAATTTGATGTTTCTGAGATATTTTGCTGCACAGCACTATATGTCATCTTCAGCACTCCTAAAAGAGTTGGCTGACATCCGTCTTGTACTTTAAGGTTTTTTTTCTGCAGGCTACTTATTTTAAAGGATTTTTTTTAATGTAAGCCTCAATATTGTCTTTGTTTTCTTAGAGGGATAGTGATAAAGTAAATGGTTTAAAAGTGTTTTTTGTGGATCTTGTTTTGACCCCAATTACATCCTGCACTGAGGATGATCAATAACTACATTTACATGGACATATTTCCTCTATCCAACTGAAATATGATCAGAGTCCTTAAATTAGACAACAATCCTTAAAACTCCACGACATTTTTTTGCTATATTTGATCCACCTGTTTGTTTTGGGGTTTGTTTGTTTTTTTGTGTTAAAAAAACCATAAAGAACTTCAACTTTTTTAATCCCAGTCCACACTGTTAGACATTTTAGTGAATACAAGCCCTGTTTCAACATGTCCAATCGATTTTGTGGAATAAAGCTAAAACTTTCCAGAAGTCCTTTCTGTCGGCGGAAAGTTTCAGCCTTGAAAACGCGGCTTTAGACTCTGGAGGAATGTTAAAGGAATTTAGTTTTGTTTCCACTTTAAAAGTACAGGAATGTACTTAACCACATGGATTAAATTTCTTTATATACCATACAGTTCAAGGCACGTTAGTTTTTTCAATATTTCACACACTTTTGTACTCGAAAACCATTCATCAAGTGAACTACAATATCTCTGGCAAGATCAGAGAGTTTCTTTGTCCAAAAGTCCTCTCTAATGTTTCTTTTGTTCAGTAATGTGCTTTAAGTCACGATGATAGCATCAAGTTCATGTTGTACTGTGCTCCAAGGCTATCTCTATGGTAAATAGCCTGTACTAACTGTCCTTATTATGTCTGATGCTGCCAAGTTGTCACCATCTATGAAATAACGCCACTATTAGCAGCTAATGGTGAGCCCTACAAGAGACAAATTTCGAGTGAAGACTATCAATTCTCAGGGGGTCAAATACAATAAGTGAGTGTGTCTGTGTGTATGTGGCTGTACAGTATGAGGGTGTATAATGGTGCCATTTAATCACAATTGAGGTCAGTGGAGGACTCCTGAGCAACAGAGGTAGTGCCATGTTGTAGACATTGAATCAGTTCAATAGATTAGCATAAGTATAGACTGATAGTCTAGAATGTCAGCGTAATTGGAACCTTTTATGGCTATTTATGAAAATCTCCAGGAAGCTGTTGGACCAAGATGGGTCATATGTCATTGTCAAAACACTTGATGTCAAAAAGCAAATGGAAAGCAGCATATTTGCCTTTTTTGTTTGGTTTTGAAGCAACAAACATGTCTTTTTTTTAACCAATAGCACCAAGCTATCAATGTATTGTAATTTCTTTCCAGAGGATTTGGGATTGGATGCTCATGTATGAGTTTACTTAGGATTTATCATATAATCATTTCTTTTGTAAAAGATTTAAAATTCCAAAGATAAAACTTATCCTTAGGGATGATGTTATATGTAGTTCTAATAAGAGGTTTGCTACTATAGCACTCATGCTGGTTTGTTAATAATTTCCCTAAAGGGAGCTGTTTTTCTTTGTAATTTTTTTTTATTTTGGGAAGCTAATGATAGCTGACAGGTTTAGGACTCATGCAGAGTTCTGAAAGGGTTTTATCAGAGCAAAATATGTCTAATAATCTGCTGCCAAGAAAGAAGGCACTAATTACTGGTAATGGGGCCTTTGTGTGTCAGTAAGGATTTCTGCAGGGACTGCACTGCACAATAATGCCAAGACCTATTGTTAAAGATGTTGAATCAACACACAATTTTACTTAAAGATATTTCTACAAAGCATTGCTACTCCAGCAGGAATTGAATCTTTTATTTACCCAAACCTAAAAACTCTACATACGTATAACATGTATGCAGTGTGGATTTCTTACATTAATGAAGTGGTTTTCTGGTAACTTTGTAGATTTTAATGTTGATCCAAAACCTGGTTTTAGTTAGTGTTTATGTAACTGTGGCATCTAATGGAAAGTTTAATCCATAAACAAAAATATTAGCATTCCTGCCAAATTATTTACAGCATGTATTGGTTAATTCCACACTACCACGATGAAGAAATAGTGGACAGAAAATTCTAACTTTTTAAATCTTTATGAAAGTGTAAAAAAAAAAAAAAAAAAAAAATAACTTTTGCCTATGTGCAATTTATTACTGTGATGCGTCCAAATAGTTGTAGTTCAAACGCTATCCTCTAAGGGGCAGAAGACAAGTTTTTGATTACATACAACAGGGTTTTGTCCAGGGAAGCTAAAGGTTTCAAACAGTATGTTTAATCAGGCAACTAGTTGATCATTAATGACCTAACAAAGTTTGCTTGCTGAATAATCCTGTTAAGACTGAAGTTATGAGTTAATAAACCTGAGCAGTTGTATTCCTAATCTGCTCAACTCCAGAGATGCTTAATTTGACCTCATTGTTAGCATTTTTGTTTAAATCCTTCAAATTTTTATGCTACTTTCTATGCAAGCATACCTTTTGGATATCTAAATAATCCTTACTTGGAAAGTTCACCTAAATAAATACATTTATACAAGTTAGAGTTCTGCAAGAGAATCAGATGCTCTACATGCTGATCAAAAACACATTTTGATGCATAATTTTGTTCAGGTTCTTTAAGTTCATCCATGATTTTAACAGTTTGAAATATTCAATATGTACATTTCTGATATAAAAGCTGGAGAAGGCACTGGCTGAATAATGTGGTGCATTTGGGAATTTTTAAATTGAGTTGAGTCACTACTTTGCCAGTGTTAATGAACCTGGATGTTTAGCTGCTGTGCGTCTAAGGAAATGTTTAAACCCAATCATCAAAGTATGAGTCCTTTGTCACAGAGAAAAGAAACACAAATCTGTCTGTGCCCACAAAGAAATCCTCCATTATAAATTCAGTTCCAGATCTCAACATGGCGGGTAAGCTGCTGTGCCTCTTTATTAATAAAAAAGGCTTGTGAAATAATGGCTGAATATGTTGGATGCTCTGAAAAATGTGGTTCCAAATATTGTGCAGAGCAAGCCCAAGCCCCCCTAGGGAATGGATCGGCTCTTTGTACACTGGTTCAGTACTGGGTGGGCAAATGTTTTATCAAGTGAGATGTTTTGAGACGATGATATATGACCCATAAATATATTGAACACATGATTTGATGAATAGGTTAACAATGTTTAGACATAACGGAGGTTTTTTTGTGGTGCCTTGATATTGCAGGGGAGGTAAGTGACAGAAGAAAATAAATTGAAAAAGCAGAATTAAATGGGGATCTAATCCTATGCACCAATACAAAGTGATCTGGGGCTGAGAGTGCTTTTTCTGTTGGAGGGGAAAAAAAAACATTGCGCAGAGAAAAACATGGAAGAGGTCAGAGAGGATGTTGATTTTGTTTGCCCTGTGCACAACATGTCGATTGGCCTGAAATTGCCCAGCAAACTCAAATTAAATCAAACATCCACAAGTAAAACATGGTTCTAGTAAATGTTGATGAACAAACGGATCCCCAAAAAAAGTGCGCACCTTTAGCTTTTTGTCTGTTTGGCTTTTTGGAATGCAAGGACAAAATGTCAAGGCAAATGGGTACTAATGCCTGATTTAAGTAGCTCTGAAATCCTCAACAAAAAGCACTTTTGAGCAAGGACACACAATGTGTAATGAACTAGTAAGACCTACAAAAACAGAGAAAAAAAGGCATTAGTCCGTGCTGATATAGCAATGAAAAATACATGTCTATGTTTCAAATTTAGGTTCAGGGCAAAAGCTAAGAACAAAGGCTGAAATATGCATTGTTTGATAAATGCATGAAACTATCTATAGTAAATGAAGACAAAAAGATTCTCAATGAGAAGACAAAAGAAGACCTATTTTTTGGAGCTACGTAAAGTCCTTCAACATCCCTAAACATGTGCAAAATGAATTACTGTGCTGCTTTTTACACGAAATGTCAAGAAGTCATGAATCACATCATGTAAGCTTACACCAGCAAAGATGCATGTTTTTTCAATCTCAACAGATTTAGTGAACATTATGGAGAGATCTCACATCAAAATATACTTCACAGAAGACTCTGCAGTACAGAATAAAAAGAAAAAATGAAAATCACAGGGAGTCTAAGATAGTCTGAGCTATGTCAAGAAAGACATAATGAAGTGAGGTAAAGTGTAAGAAATAACCTCACGACTGCAAAGACGGATTTTTGTGTTGCGTTGACGGAAAGTACTATTGTCAAACTGAACTCTCAACTCTTCACAAACTGATGTATTTGTTGCATTTTATCAACACAGAGTCCCTAAAAGTGCAGACTATTTCTAAGCTTTCCATGATAAAATTGTGTTTTTATGCCTAGCCATACTTTTTTTTAACCAAACCAAGAATCAGTGCTTGCCACAAGTATTCAATGCTATGCCATACCAAGTGCAATCAACTGTTATACAAGTGATTGCATGTTTAACAATTCATAAATGTGATATAGTAGTTGAAGGTCAGTGATTGAAGTGTGTCAATCATTGCCAGAGGAAAGCAGTTTTTTCCCCTTGATCATGAGGAATTCCAGGTGCTGACCCACTGGAGTGTAGGGTCAAATTGACAAGTTTGGCCATCTGAGAGATGGGTATTAATACAGGAGAGCTTTGGTGGGGGTTGTTCTATTCACATCTTAGGGGGGAGAGCATACATTTATGCTCTGAACCACAGCTGAAATAAATTCTGGTTTGCATCATTCAGTCAGTCTCATTTGAACTTGAGAATGGCAAGATACTCAGGAACTACGATCCTGTACTCAAGAGCTAATATCCTGCAGGTTTTAGATGTTTCCCTGCTCCTATTATTTGAATCAGGTGCGTTGAAGCCGGGAAACATCTAAAACCTGCACAGTACCTCTTGAGGACAGGAGTTGGTTAAAATAAAGGCACTTCAAGCAAAGACATTTAAAAGAAAGTAGAACGAAACAAGTTCTATAAATGCCTAAAGCCTGGCAAGACTGAGACGGCAAAATCAAAGGTTTGCTGAAACTGAAGTGGTCTGCCACAACTAGTTGAGGTTTGATGGAAACGGCATAAAGCCGATGGGGATGGAATAAAGGCAGGAGCGACTGGTTTTCTGACATAAAACAGAATATCAAGCTAAAAGAGTGAGGTACCTTGTCCCGGTTCTTGTCTGGTCAAGAATTGAAAATGTGCATTCTAATTTTACATTGTGAATTCCAGTGATACGCTATTAAAACTTAGCAGTTTAGGAATGGTTGAAATGAGTTTATACAACTGGCCACAATCCTGCATAAGTGGACTTTTATTCCAAGCTGCACAGAAATGGATTACTTTCTCAGCAAAACAAGCCACAACTGGAAATAATACAACCTTCCCTAATGGAATGAATCAGCATTTTGCTGCAGGATGTCTCACTTTTGGGGCAAATGTGAGCAGACTCACCCTTTTGGATGGTGTCATGGCAGAGGAGCAGCAGAGCCAGACTTTATTTGTTGAGTATTGATTGTGTCTCTTCCACAATTTCTGAAACCACTGCTGGAGAGCTGCTCAGACGTGCTTACATTGCCTATTGAAGTATGCAGAGGATGTTTTTCTCTTTAAGTGGTTCTGTTTTCTTTGTCTTGTAAGTCATGGCTCCATCTGCTTTTTATTTTATTTATTTTGCTTGATCCAAGACACAAGCCAGGAAAAAGTGGCAGTAAAGATTAATCTCATTGTGTTTCACAGCTGCTCTGAGTCAGATGTACTCTCCTATGGATTTCAGGTTTTTTTTTTATTTTTATTTTTTTATATTTGGAAGGGGCCATTCTTCTTTTTTTCTATTCTTTGTGGTATTTAGCTATTTATCATCCTTTCATGAATTCCAAGCCCACCTCTGTAGGGAACCTTTTTTTAAATTTATCAACAAGCAGCTTTTTGTAACGTTATTTAATCTAACCTATTAATCTGGTTCATAAAAGTCGCAGCTGTGAACGGCATGTAAAGAAGAAAATGCCGTTTTAAATTAACCAAAGCTGCTTAGAAGCTTCAGTAATCCCCATGCAGGTCCAAAATGTTTGAAAGAAAACTTGTCACCTCATAGCATGTGTTCAAAGCATGAAATTGGAAAAGTGAATGTATGTTCTGTGTGTGTTACAACACATAAGCAGTAGGTAGTGGATCAACTATATTAAATGTTAATTAGCTCAATATAAAATTGAGAATAAAACTGCAGTACATGAATGTTGCGTGGGCGTGCTTTGAATTTTAATTGAAGTTGGCAGTCACGATGTACGAGGGTGTCACCTTTTCCATATGGTGGCTACGCTGTTAGACATTTTGAAGGCAATCTTTCAACTGATGCGTGTTGTGGCCTTCTATTTTTCAGTCTTACAAAAGGCCACTTCTAACAAAAAAAATACAGAAATATTTAAAGTTGGTAGAAACTGAAAAGTGCTGCAAAGCAACATTTCCAATGCACAGTAAAAACTTTCTCACACAGACAACTTTAACCCGTTTCCATTCTGCTAATTATGCTTCCTTCTGTCCTTGCTCATCTGTCCTCCAGACGGTGACCCAGAAACTCATCGAGGTTCAGCATCATCAAGGATGTTCGCTGTGTCTCGGAGGAGATGAGTGACGAGGAGGCTTAAAGACGAGCTCGGGGTAAGGACCCACATATGCATATGTGGAAGAGGTTTCATACACACTTTTTTTTGCCATTCACTTCTCAAACTGCATCTTTGCTCATTTGGGAAGAAATCATGCCATACAGTTGGACAGTTGTTTCCTAAAATATCTTAGGACATGAAAACTTACCCAAAATACGTAGTTTTTAACTTCATCACTGGTTAACGAGTGGATCAACTACATGTTGAAAGATGGCCTGTAATGTTGATACAAATAATGGTTCAGCTTTATAATAATCCAGGGTTTACTGTACCACATAAAGTAGTTAAATCCCCAAATTCCCCAAAACTCCAGCCTATGAGCCGACAATAGCCTTCAATTCAATGTCAATGTGCTTATGTCAGTCTGCCTGCCAATCCATCTGTCCTTAAGCACTTAAGCAACAATGGCCAGGCTGAGGTCATCACCATCATATCATTAGGTTGGCGAATAAACTACTTTTTGTTTTTGTTGTTAGGATAAACAGCTTTTTGTAATTCTTCATTAAATATGGAAGCCACAAAGGACACCCTTGATAGATCAAAAAGATCATGGGCATTTTCTAAAGTTTCCCGAATTGCTGACAGTGTTTGTGGAAAATTTACATTCAAACTACATTTAATCAAAAATATTAAAGATAAGCATTGCTCAGCTCAATCCAATACAGTCTACATGAAGAGTTTTTTTTTCAGGCCAGGCTCAATTATTAGATTATGAGGTAAAACTTATGTAAAGTGAATCTATCTATAGATATAGCACCACAAAGGACAACCAAAAAACTAAACAGAATTAACCAAGCCTTTTCTCATCAAGCCTAATTCTGCATAAAAAAAGTGGCATTAAAACAAACACAGAACAGAAAGTATTTACATATTTACACTTTTGCTATTTACAATAATTTATGCAACTATTTATGTCCTATCCTCATAAAACCACTTCCAACTCAGCTGGTCTTTGGTGAGACCGTACACTTGGAGGACCATTATTTGTGTCCTTTTCAGACAAACGTGTAACTTTCTAGTCACTTGTTGATCTTTGGCTGCTCCTGATTGGACATTACCATCAATTAATTTAACTCATTTGTTTTAATGTATGGATTATCTGCTTATCTTTAATGCATCACATACATTGAATCTATATTTTCTTCATTGTATTCTTTCATGATCCATTAGTCCCTCATTTTAAGATTTTAGTATTGAACAATGTTGCAATGCTTTTATCTACCATTATCCATTTATCTTGCTTCTACTGCAAGGTCAACGAGCACAAAAAAAGTGTTCCATGAGGCCATTCAATTGATAACAGCTTTTGACTGCTTTACAAACATAATTGAGACCGTATAGGTAGCTTATGGAAAGAGTTGAGAGGGAAGCTGGGGGCCTCATTACCTGAAATGAGCCTGAAATGCTTTTGAAGTAGGTCTGTAAAGTAGCAGGAAGCTGTAATACTCATGGAAAGAATTAAAGCTGAAAGGCACCAACACAGTTGGCCTATAGTCTTATCAGACTTTGTGCTTTTGCAGTGTTCATTTGTATTAGATGAATGTGACATATTCTGTTTACTCATAAGTTCTTTAGATCTTCTGCTACCAATGTGGGTTTTCTCTTTAGCATGTATTGTATTTGCATGGTTATTAAGTTGCAGTGCGTTGAGCTCTAAGGGCCAACAGCCAAAAGCAAAATTACTATTAATTATCATGACAGCATGGGTTGTAATACCTAAGTTGAAGACGTGTTTGGCACAATGGTGCTGTAAACAGGATTTCTGTGTTATATAGCGATGCTTCATTAACACCTTGAATGATCTTGGGTCCCCGTGAGGATGTGATGAAAATGAAAGGGAAGGTAGGTGATGGTGTCATGGGGAAATGAGCAGCAGACAAACCCCTCAATCAAGGTTCTTCAGTTATATGCATCATCGACATGGATTAAAAAGTAAACTACTCAGTGGGGGGCTGGAACCATGACTATAATGATGAAGGGCAGATGAGCTCTGGCTTGTCAGCGAGGGGGAGTGTGCACTTTTTACCCCTGGACTTCATTAAAAGGAGATTCACAAGGCTTAGCCTGGAAGACCGCCGCTGCCAAGGGGTTGAGGAAAAGGGCGATGGGAGTCCAAAGACTCTGCAGTGCATGTGCAGTGCATGTGCACGTGTATGCAGGGGCTTTAAGGTGTAGATGCCTGCATCAGCACATCCATGTAAGTTTTTCAGTGGGTGCACCTCTCTGTATATGTCTTGTCCACACTTTAAATGCAGAACTGTACATAAATGTAGTATCTTTGCACTCCACACTTCCATCTATTGGTCAAAGACTATCCCCTTTTTATTCCACATGAGATGTTCTTTATCAGTTATTCAACATGGCCTTGGAAAACAATCTTCAAAGTTTAAACTTCAAGAACCACTTCAGCAACAGCTATGGTCTGAAAAGGTAACCGAGTAAATATTCATCAACCAATAACAAACCAATCACAGAGCCAGTGGCTGCATCTTTTAGCTAAATTTTTAATGGAGCTTTCCAAGTTTCTTCACTCCATGCTTCTGAACATCAGTGCACGCCCAGGCATCATGGCCCCAATGCCAGCCCACTTTCTCCAGCATAACTTCACATAAACCCCATGTTGCATCGTTCAGGCCGCGTCTGTTCGTGCCTCATTCCTCTATTAACTTTGCGCACAATGCATCTGTTTATGAATTTTTGAGGGGTTATACAGATTAATTTGTCGTGTAACTGTTTTTCACAACCACAAAGACTATAGGCCTATGTATTATCTTGGTTTCAAGAGGGGGAAAAAAAACAAGACTTGGGAGATTAGTACAGAAGTGTCAGAATCATGATATGTGGTTGTGTCAGTAAATTCACCTGGAACACAAAGGATAGTCTCCTCCCTACAAGAAAACATTACTTTCAGTGAAACCTAGAGGATAGCAGCCCTATTCATCTAGGGATTAGTAAGGTAATGACTGATGAGTAACTATGCAAAAATAGTAGCTGAAAAATTTACCTGATCAGTTTCACAGTTGTTGGCTTGGTCGATGATTTGTTGTGCAGGTAGACATATCAAGATAACCCCCTCAATCTCTAATGGAAAATACCAGGACCTTTATGATTCCTTGCATCAGTCTGGGCATGAGATTACCATGACTTTAAAAAAAGAAAATCAGTCATAGGAGAACACATTAGCATCTTTTTTTCAAGGTAGAATAAATCTTTTGACCACAAAACAGAAAAAGTAAGACATGGTTGATGATCTTGTGAGTTTTTGTTTGATAGTCTTTGGCTGCTAGCTCTCAGAGTTTGTCACATATGGATGAGATCGACATTTTTTTGTAATCAGCAGAGTCTCTGCTTTCATATGACACCTTGTTTTTGTAGTTTGCTTGAAGTGCAGAAATGAGCAGAAGCACTAAAGTGGCCAGGTCTCTTCTCATATGGTAGTCTTATTACATGCCCATTTAAGGTAATTGCCTTGGGGTATGAATTGTGTTTTGTTTGGATGCTGATGCCTGGTACAGTCTTGTAGCCAAGTTTCCCCTCGTGATTTTGCTAAGCTACATGTTAGGATAGCTTCTTCCTAACGTGTGCAAAGATCATTTGCACGGCACATATCTCATGCTGCTCTCGTCAAGAAATTCAGAAAATGAAGTTTGATCGTTAAGCTGCCTCTTCTTATATAACTGCATTTAGTCCATTCACAGCACAGAAGTTATTCCAGCATTACTGGCAAGCTCTCAAATTGGCAAAGTCACTGATAGTTGACATTTGATGAAGATGTGGAGGTTTTCCAGCTCCTGGCTCCACATTAGCATAAGATAGGTTAATCTTTCAGTGCTCAGGGAGGCCCTCAGGTTGTTCCGTGAGCACAGAGGGAGCAGCTTAGGCACTCAATGTTCCTCCTCCTCCCCAGCCAGCTAATGTCAATTAGCATTATGCATTGACCTGATGACCTAGCTGCTGCTGCACCTGACAGAAAAGGCATAACAGGACATACAGTAGAGGACAAAATGGTGAAGTTATCAATATGGTGTGACACATTGATTCACCAAGTGAGTTTTCGCCAGTGTAGAGACGGCTCTTGTCTTTTGTCTGCTGCTTCCTGTGTCCTCTGCTCTAGTCTCACTGCAGAACTGACAAGCTAGATAGCTCATTTCCTGATTGGGGATGCTCACTATGTCCAAGTGGGACTCTGTCAGACATTCCATCAGAAATCTCGCAGCAGAGCAATGCACTAACTGCAAATGCCTGAAATTTGAAATGTTCACCATCATGACAGCTTTGATTTGAACTAATTATAAATGGGTAGACACTGTTTCTTGTATATAAAACAGGGCTAAAACGGGTTTTAAATCAGAGTTTTATGTTCTCAAACAAATATTCCATATTTTTCACTGCCATGTGCCTGAAATACATTTCAAACTTGCTTTGATTATTACCTGGCCAGCTACCTTGTAAATCTGTATGATTAGTGGATGCAGCCATATGTTAACAGAGCATTAATTGCTCAATGTTTACATAAAGCTATCATGTGTACTGGTATATGTTGCTTCCCACTGCATATGTTCAAATGTAGAATCATTATGAACAGAAAATGCTCATCATGGAACATTTATTTCTTTTATGTAGCTTAGCTAAAGAAATCACCAAATCACATCGAACCTTTACTTGGATCAGATTTATCATGCTGAATATCAGTTGAACATTAGACGCCATTATCAATGTTTACTTCCTATGTGCACCATGCCTATTTAATTTCTGGTGGAAAAGATCCATGGTAACCATACCTGTGGTTACCGTGGCTTTAAGTCTGTGAAGAAGATCACCATTGATGTGTCTGAATGTCTACACTATTCCCAAACCACTCATTCATTAAATGGGGCTGCACTATATAGCAGACTGCATAGTGCATGCATTCTGTTGGTGATTCAGACACAAAGCTGGCTATTTTCTCCCCGCTGCAGATCACACGACTACCACGGCAACCCTGACTCCCATAAAGATGTCATTCCAGATCAAATCCAAACTCTTATGTGAAAATATTTCATTTCCTTATATTGTATTTTGTTCTTCATTTGTTGCATATCTATTCAATATCAAATGGTCTATAGATTTGATGTTTGTGGCACTCGTCACTTGATGTGGCATATTCAATCGGAGAAATGGTGCCAGTATTAAACTTTTGAATCTTCCACGAATTGAACTAATAATCATAAAAAAAGAAAATGATGGCAGATAAGAAGACAGATGTGGAGAATGGCGCTTGTTTCATTAGCAAGACACCGGCATAAGTGAATAGAGTTCCTACCCGCAATGCATTGTGGTCTAAATTGACCCGTCTAGTGACCATCGATGCTCACTACTTTTCAAGATGCATTGTGGTTAATTTTGAGTGCACTACTTTTTTTCTCTCTGTACATTCGGACACCCCTAGAAAATGGCGTGACCACTACATAGGGTAATATATAGGGAATAGGGCTCACATTAGAAAAAAGGCCAAGACTATAAATATGTAAATACACTTTATTGGACTGCAGTATTGCATTCTTATGTTTAACAGGTATAATTAAGTTCCTAATTAAATGAGTTAATTTGCCAGTGAGAATGGAAAAATGACAGCTAAAGCTGATAAGAATGAACACTCTGCACTCAGGCTCACACTGAGGGACAATTTAGAGTGACCAATTAACGCAACATGTTTTGCGGGTATTTGATAAGAAACTTTAGTATTGGCATATTTTCTTTTACCTGATAAGGGTGCTCCAGTACGAAATTGTAATTTTGTGAGCATGTTGTCAGGGCTTTACATAATACCTGTATTGCATAAACTGGCTCTCAATCTTAAGATGAAAGATCTCAATCTTTCATAAGATGCACCTGTGCTACTCAAAAGGTCGGGCATGGGACCCCTTTAGAATTTGCCGCAAGCATTTGCCTACCTTGCCTGTTGGCAAGCAGCGCCTCGGACTACAGTGTGTGACAGTCGAACTAACCAGTATGTACCCAGCAGATGTCAAACAAAGACTTTGTAATTATACTTTGGGCTAAGCTAATGATGCTTTCAGTGCGTATTTTGCAGGGTGGATTTGTTTCAAGACTTGTCAGAAATTCCTTCTGGCTGGAGGGAAGTGCATGAGTGCAAATTATTTAAGAAGCTTCTCAGTCAGCTGAACTCTGTGTATTTTCTTTCTTAAGGCCAAAACAAAGTATTAGCCTCCTGCTTCAACACAAATTAGCATGACAAAAATACGGGATTAAACGTGAAATTATTTTTAACCATCAAAGTTGGATATGGTAGAAGTATTTTAAGCCCCACATTTGTTTACAACTTATGAGAGCACCAAATGGCGAGAGAGCGCATCGGTTAAAAAAAGTATTTTCTCATATCAGCTCCTCTTTTTTTCTCCTTCATTTTTTCCCCTATTTATCTCCCCAAAGCAAACATGGAAGTCTACAAATAGTAAATTTCTCCCTGGTTCTCTGCAGTGTGCAGTACTGTGTGCACTGAACAAGCTTTGGAGGTGATCCAATCTTAGATATAAAACTAAATGCCTCAGGGGGAGCCAGTGAATATTCCACAGAAAAGATCATATGATCAAAAGGTTCATCCAGCATGCCTGTGGAATATGAGCACAGCTCAAAGGCATCAGGGCAGCTAACAGCCACGCAGTGTCTACATGTACAATACTGCGTCTACTTGGTGTCCTTGATTTTATAATGAGACAGTTTGGTTACATAAATATATTCATAGCTTGTGGGTGGACCTCATTATTGACATTGCAGGCAATGCAAATGACTGTAGCTCCAGCAATAAGAATATCAGGGACACATGTCAAATGTTAGTACATATAATGGCAGCCTTGGAGCTGTGGGTACTTTTAGAGATGTTTGCGAACCTTTTTTTAGATAAAATCAAGAAACAAATCATGAGGAAAAAATCGGTTAATCTTGAATATATGTTGGCAAATGGATGGCTTTTCAGTTTTGAATAAGAATACAGTTTAATGTATCATGTTGCAGCTGTGCCGTCTTATAAATAAGCAGTTTTAAAAGATTTTTTTATTTATATGAATCTGAAAAACAAAGTAAATTGATGGGTATTACCAGAAAGTAAAAGGACTTCAGTTGGAAATTAGATCAGATATCCATCTGTTTTAGACATTATTGCAATCAATTATTAATTCTTTATTTTTTAGTTGTATTTCTAAACGTTTTATCTATAAAGTCATTGCAGTTTAAGCCTCTATATAAGTACCTGCAGCTGGTTTGCATGGCAATGATGTACAAAGGTGTTATCACTTTGAACCAAACAAAAAGGGAAAAGTAAAAAAGCTTTCGATGAAAGCTGGGACTTTTTAAGACTGCTGTGTGTGAATACAGTGAAAAGAGGCTGAAAAAGGTCTTCCTCAAGCATTTACGTCCTATCTTTAGTGACAGAACATTTTGGTTTCCCTAAAGGCAATGAGGTGTTGAGGTGGATCCTCCAAACTGAAAGCTTTATGACAGAAATAAGCTTCTATTTCATCACAGAGATGCACCCTGAAGCTCACAACAGGTCCAATAATGGCCCGGGGGAGAAAGCTCTGATCTCAATCTCCCACTTTCAATCTTTCAGTATCTTAGTCTCTCACAAAAGCAAATCACTCCCAAATGTTTTATTTTATTTTTTTTATTTTCTTTCTGCTGGCTTTTTTATTTTGTCCCGAGCATCAGCTTTTAGAGAAACCATCACCATCATTCCCTTTTTCTTCAAGTTGAGTTTCAAACTGGCTCGCCAGCCGAGCTGATGCAGAGCGGCTGGTTTCTCGGCTGGAGTGATAAGTATCTTTTGCATGCCTGGCACCGGCAGACCTGAAAACTCCCCAAGGCTGAGAGAGAGAGCGTTATTGATTGGAAAGTTTTCTTGATTAATGCGGGCAGAGCTTAGAGGAGCAATTCTCAATTTTTTGCTTTTGTCAAAGTCCACATAAACACCGATATGTACACACACATACAGCAAGCTCTGTCCAAGAATGCTAAGCTCCATGACAACAACAGTCACGCTGGGTTTGGATTTGGATTCAGCCGAGCTTATACAGCTCCAGAGCTGGCTCACACAGAAAAACTGTGGTCTGAGTAATTTGCCCTTTTTTTGTGGGGGGGGGGGTAGCCATTGCAATTGCAATTGCTTTGGGTTATTCTTTTTTGCTGTCTGAACCCTTTGTTGTCTGACATTAATTCTATTTCTCACAACTGTTATTAGTACACAAACAGCATTTCAGCCTCAACAAAACACCAAATCTAGACCTTAGGATAAGTGATGCTACAGCAAACCATAGACATGCCTCTAACTTCCCCCTGTGAATTATTTATGGTTGCACTTCTCTAGACTTGGAACGGGGTGAATATTTCATGCAACTTACTTGCCCCTTGTAATAGGTTTGACTTAAATCTGACACTGCTGTCCTCAAAGGGGGCCTTTGCCAATTGGACTGCTAACCTTTATCTGTCCAAAGCGTGAAACTCAAGTCCGCAGAAGGAATGTGAGGTCTTATTCTGTTTGCTATAGGTGAAATACAATGTGCAGCATGGCTGGTGCAAATGACCCATCCAGACTGCTGTGGAAAAAAAATGCTGTATGAGTCACGTAAACCTTTTCATTTCTGCTTAAAATTGTATTGCTTTTAACCTTCTAAGCATTGGCTGACACCTCGAAGCATCAAATGCAGTGTGCTTCGTGTTTCTGTGGTGGTGGGGGCCAGATTTGGGGCTTGCTGTCCTCTTGCCCGCCAGGGGTGTCTCCCACGGGGCATGGTGGGAAGGTAAAGGGTAATGTGGGGGTAGTTGTGTAAGAGCGAGTGGTTGTTTGAATCTGGACATGGGTGTGAGGTTGGAGACTGGAGGGGTGATGGTGGGAGGAGGTGGATTGAAGGGGAGGGCGAATGGATGGAGGGGAGATGGTGCAAAAGAGGGGGCGGGGTTATATGGAGGAGAGATGGGGCTAAGGGAGTGGGTGGAGGAGGGAGGGGAGTGTATGCGCATGGGTAAGTGAAGGAAAGGGTGTAGTGGTTAGTGGTGCCCTGGTTCCCGGGATGTGTGGCTAGAACATTGGGGTGGGAGCTGGCCCACGCCGGGTGGCTATCTGGGGGGTCCTGGTCTTCCTGGGCTGGGAGGATCAATCTAAATATAGATACTATTGATACAAAGGCTAGAATCAATATCATTAGATACCAGTGTGATGAGAGAGATTTTTCTTTCCTTCATATCGGCTTTGGGTGCAAAAAGCCAAACAATGTGAATGACATTCAACCAATATTACGTTTTTATTTTTGTTTAGCCAATTAGCACTATTGACTTTATTTTCTCAAACAATTGAGTGATGAAAGGGAATAAAAGAGTTATTTTATCATTTTGTTACATTGTTATTTGATATTGTTTACAAACAGAAAAACTTAAATTTATGTTTCTCAGTTCGGCCATTCAGTTGAATAAAAAAAAAATCATTTGACACAAAACTTTGTATTGTTTTATTATGATCATGATCTATAATTAAAGGCAAAATCATTAAATGATTGTGAAAATTCAAGCAAAAAGTATCTGCATCGTATCCAAAGGTGAAATATAAGCATAAAATTAAAAGTAGTAAAAAATGCCCCATTTCTATCCTCGTTCACAGGGTTCATTTTATTCTATCTACATAAAATGTTCAAATATAAGAACAGCCAATAGATATATTGTGAAAATGCTGTAGTACAGAAGCACATATCTAAATGGTGAATAGATGGGCCAAATCATGTTTCAGCAATAAAAGAGTAGCCTATCATTAGATAGGCGGCAGATATTCTCAACAAGAATGAAAATCATAAAACATTAATGCTACCTGGTGGTAGCTTCTGTTAGCACTCTGTTAGCTTCTGGCTTAAAAGCACAATGCAAGACGGTGTGGAGGTCAGAGAAAAAATCACAGGACCGAGAACTGCAGAGTCTTAACAACAACTTTATTCTCCCTGACACTCCAACCACTTATGAACTCCATGTTCTCACCAAACACATCCGGCCTCTGCCGAAATTTGCACCTTCAAAATAAAAGGGTGATTTGTGTGAGAGTCCCCAAAATAAGTGTCACCACAACGGTCTTTATTTGAGCCATACAATGTATAATATCTGTTCACTACTTTTTGTGTACCATGTAATTGCAGTGCAATGATTAGTAAATGGAAAGTTTTTTCTTAAAATTTCTAACAGCACTAAAATAGCTGAGTCATTATTTAGCAAACAAGCTTACAATTCAAATGCTTCTGTCATCTTATTTTGTGGACACTGAAGACATCAGATAAGGACCATTTGTCAGCTCGGAGTGTTTTCTGAAACTAAGGTTGTTTAAAGTGGCTGTTTGTCAGCACAAGTACATGAAGAATAATGTCAAACCTGGAAAAAAAAAGAAGGAAATAGAAGTGGATTATGAAAATAGTTCCAGTATGGTCTGTATTTGGTGTGGAAGAAATGGAGTGTGACGTTGCCCTCTGCCCTCTGTCACTGCAGATAAAACTGCTTTAAGGCTTGTCACAACTAATATGTATGATCAAATCAGATGAGAAAAATGGAGAGATTTCTTTGGGGAAAGTAGACAATAGTTTTCTGTACATTTTGGTTGGAAAAAAAGAGTAAACCTTTGTTGTCCATAATGCAGAAGCTCGACGTTTGAATAAGCTTCTGCAAGCTCAGTTTCCATTTTTCTTCTGTCATCATGTTGATGTAATTTAAAAGATTTGTGTCACATCACTGCAGCATTCATGCTCTAAAATTCTGTTTGTTTATATAGCACCCGTTCACAGCTAAAGTTATATTAGGACACATTTACAGAGAAAGTAAACAAGTTCAATATGAATTAATTTAAATGCAAATAAAGTTCAATTCAGTTCATTAGTATCCAATTACAGTTGAGTCGTGTCAAGTAAAAATTTATAAATCACATTTTTAAACATAGCTGACTCAAGGTGCTTTCCATTTAGGGCAATAGCAGTAATAAAAATAAAAATATGACTACAGGCTGAATGGTGTAAATATTTAAACACAAAGTAAAAGTCATGATTGAAAAGAATAAAAACAAAAATAACATGACAATCAATGACACAATTACACACATATTATGGAAAAGTTCAAATTAGATTATTCAGAGTGCCAATAATAAATCAATGTGCTAAAATGCCGAATGACATGAAGATGATCCTCACAAAAAGACAGCATGACAGTTAGAATGGAAAAATAGAGAGGAGGTGGGTGGGAGTCTCTAAATGTAAACAAGATGACCAAAGGTGGAGCAGGTCATAGTCCAGTCCACTTCTATTTGACTTGCATGTAATCCAGTTGTATTACAGTTCAGTTCAGTAAAACTTATTCATTATAATTCAATTCATCCCTTTTCACCAACATTTAGTTGCAAACTTTTCTACACAAGGAGACATGCTGAATCTAAAATGGTAAAATAGTATAATATTGCTCCAAGACCTGAGTGTAGAGCCGATCTACTGTTCCATGACCAGGACGAAAACCACCCTCCTCCTCCTGAATCCGAGTTTCAACCATCAGACTGGCCTTCCTCTGTAGGACCTCCGAAGAGACCTTTTCCAAGGAGGCTGTGGAGTGTGAGCACCATTTTGTTGGATCCCACCCTCTGGTTAGCCTTTCTTGAAGAGAACAACAATCGTCTCGGTCTGCCAGTCCAGAGGAACTATCCCCAATGTCCATGCAATGCTACATTAGCTTGTCAACCAACACAGTCCCAGTAGCAGGGCTACTCAATTCAGTCCCATGAGTACCGCAGTCCTGCAGGTTTTCAATATATCCCTGCTCCAGAATACCGGACTCAAATTAAATGGATCCAACAGCCTATGAAGTTCTGCATAATGACTCATTTCTTTGAGTCAGGTGTGTTGGAGCAGGGATACATTGAAAACCTGCAAAACTGCGGCCCTCGTATAGAGCAAAATTGAGTAGTCCTCATCTAGAGCCTTGAGGAACTATGGGCAGATATTCATCCCCGGGGCCCAGGCACCGAAGAGAAGAGCTTTATAACTACCTTGGACACCTCAGCCCCAGAGCTAGGAAAGCCCACCTCTGAGCCCCCAGACTCTCCTTCCCCATTGGAAAGCATGTTGGTGAGATTCAAATCCTGACTCTGTCAGAGAGGCATATTTCCTTCAGCCCTGGGACTGGAATCACCTTGCTGTTGCACTTTTGTTGCTATTTTTATAATGATTTTTACTATTTTTTGTGGTATATTTCCCTTTGATTCTTATAATACAGCGACCTGAGTGCCCTGATAGGCACGTTTAGATAGAAATATATATTCTCTCACAGGTTTCAGTTGATTCCAGTAAGGTATAAACTTAAAGCCCACAGCTTTAGAGATAATAAATACAAAAGCAGGAACCAAAGGAGCATCTTCATTGCAGAGAAATGGAAGCCTTTGCTTCGACTTAAATACCTCACTTCAGTACAACAAGGACTATCAATATACTTTATGGCACTTGACTATTTTTAAATCATAGTATCCAGAGTATGCTTTGGACATTGAAGAGTGATCTCAAAAGTATACAGGATTTAAGTGTGAACTGGTATGTGACACTGATACAACAGTGTTTCACACAATAAATGTTTAAACATAAAAAAAAAAAAAAGGCTGTGTGCATATTGTGCAGCTAAGAATGCTGAACAAGCACAAACTGCAGATGGTTATATTCCCAAAAAATAAAGCAGTGTGCTTGTTGTAGGAATCAACATGCAGTCCAGTGCAGTGTTGGGGAGAAGCGATGGTTTGGACACAATGTTAGATTAGCTCTAAGGATCTAGAAATATATATTTTAAAATAAACATTTAAAGTAACTTTACAGGACATATTTGTTTTACATTAACAGTGTATTGCTGCACACATGTTTTATGTGCATAGATTATTTTATAGGAAGGACTGTGAATTCTGAGGGGAAGAAACTACATTCATCTATCTTTTAAACTGTGGGCGCCAACATGATTCATCCACGGGTGCGACTCCAGGAGCTCCTTGTTCCCCTGCTCATGACAAGTGCCTCCAGTCACCGAAGAAAAATGAAGAGACAACTGTCACATGCGCACTGTCGACTTGTAAACACATGCACAGTGAAAGCATGCAGATGTCGAGGTTATCAGTAGATTAAAAATGAAGAACATGGACAAATGTAAGTGTTGAATGTTATTTTGCTTGTAAACTGGAGGGTTTTTTGTTGAATTTGTTTGTGGTGATGTTTCATCAGCAGTACAAAGTACAAAGTTTGTACTCAGCTGTCAGTATTTTATTCACCCTATTTAATAGGCTTAACCCCTATGGCCTCCTTTTCCCACGGTTTTTCAGTCTTTAACACTGAACTTTAGTTATTGAATTACTAAACTATTTGATAATATCAAGAAGTAGTACATAATGTTCTATGGGAAGAAAAAGAGAAAAAAACAGTTGCTTTTCATTTATTCATATTTATTTAATAATAAGCTTAATCTATTTTTTTTATTTCATTTATTTCATTTATTTCAAGGCAAATGCTTGATATTTGCTTGATATTGCTCTTAATGAATGCCTACCTGGGTGAAATAAGAAAGGAAATGGGCCGGAGATGAACTGTAGATTAACTTCAGTCACTGCAAGAATCACATGGACATAAAATGTGACATTTTAGGGACAAACAAGCAATTGTTCATCATTCTCATTCAGAACCAAATGAGTGGAGATTGAAGTGATTGAGAGGCAATTCACAGAAGTGGTATTTCAAACTGGCCTTGCTTTTAAAAAAAAATAAAAAAAATTGTATATTTATTTTTACTTTTTTAAAAATAAATAAATGAATTTGACAGAATGCATGATACTGCTGTCCTCAGGCAAAAAGTGAATATTGTGGTCATTTTCTAATGAATAGGGACGTGGTATGGAAGCACATGTTTTGTAATACCTGATAAAATGAGATTCTACGACCCATTTCTATTTATTTAAAAAGCAGCATTTTCATATTTTAAATACTTCAATATCAGCAGCATGTTGTAATGTCACTCTGGATTCATTTAAACTTTATCTGTATAGAGCCAATTCATAACAAAGTCATCTCAAGGCACTTTACACACAATCAATTCATTTCAAGCCAATTCATTACAGCCGATTAAAACAAATCCACACTTGTCCAATTTGTAACTACATTATTCAGACAAGCCAGTTTATTTTATAAAAAAAAAAAAAAGGTCTATCTATGGAAAGCCATCAGATTGCAATGAATCATTAATTAAATCCCTCATTCTGAGCATGCACAGGGTAGCAGGTGACTGTGGAAAGGAAGAAAGATCAAACCTCCCTTTTTAACAGGAAGGAAAACCTGCAGCAGAATCCTGCTCTGGGAGGGAGGGAGACAATCTGCCCCGACCAGTTGGCGGCGTAGCGGACAGGACAGAGACTGACAGGAAACAACTTTTAGCCTGGGATACCTGCTGAGAGAAAAGAGAAATGCAAGTTAATAGCTGCGTTTCCATGACAGGTTTTCACAAAATAAAGGCAATATTTCTAAAATTTTGACAAAGTACATTGAATGGTGTTTAACGCATAAGACGTAATTCTCGTAAAATCTCGTCCCATGAGACTGCATATTGAGGAAGATGGAGATACAAAATGTTTTATGTTTTGGAGCATTTTGTTGTTGTTTGTTATCAAGGATGGCGGTTATATTTTTCTGTGTTGATTATTTGTAAAAAGATTCCCGTCTCCAACTCCGTTCATACATTCCACGCCATCTTTACTCAAAACAAACTGGTCATGTGACCCCCGCCACGTCATGCATTTTTACTAGTAACATCAACAATGTTTCTCCTGACATTTTAATCTTAACTTAAAAACTATTTCCTGAAAAAAATAAAAAAAAAATAAAAAAATGAAATGAAGTCTTTCTTGACCTAACATTTTTAACTATAATGGCAAAACTTACCATTTCTGATCTACATTGTTTATAAATGTGTTAAATTCTTTTTAATTGTAATTATTGGAAGCTGGCGTTTCTTATGAAGCAGAATACACTGAGGCAGATCGGAGGGGATGTAATCCACAGGACCTTGTTTGAAATCCAAACCAAAACAGCAGCCTTTTACACATAAGTCTGCTTGATCCCCTCACAAACATGACCTCATCCTTGAAAATCAGATCTTGTGATTGATGGGTTCAAGTGAGATATTTACATGGTGTCAACCCAAAAAGCTTTTTTGCCCTTGGTGGAAGACATGATTGTGGTTTAGGGTTTTTCTGCGTTAGACAGCCAGAGCCTATTATCCGCTCATGCTGACTGAAGCATGTTCGCAAGTCGAGGCATTCTTCCACACAGGCGTGCTTAACCGTGCTTTATCAGTGCAGCACCGGTCCAGCCCACTTGGCTTTCATTAACACCCTAATTAACTTTTCATGAAGGCCATTCTCTGCGTGTTTAATTAACTGACCATCCCCCTGCTGGCCGGCTCAAGCCAGACCCAAGGGAAATGAAGAGGAGCCAACCAAAACAAAAACATGTTAGTTAAAGTTGATGGTTTCTATACATGTCCTTTCTTACATTTTTATCTAAAAAGTCATTGAGTTTTTATTACACATGGAACCAAAGCAACATGTCAAATTTGAAGACATACACTGGCGAGTAAAAAGTAAACTATATTCTCCTCATGAAGATGATCTGGGATAGTGTGTGTGTGTGTGTGTGTGTGTGTGTGTGTTCCATGTAGTATTTCCTTTACCCATTCATCCATGCACATAATTCCTGTCACATACGCAAACGTAATGGACTTAAGTCATATGAGCGGAAACCTATTAGATTAACCCACACGATCTATCATCACCCTCCTGTCTTCTCAAGAATGCTGGTACAATTCTCGCAGCAGCCATTAGAGCCACGAGCGGCGACCCTGCATCTTTTTCCCCGGGATGAAAAAGACCTTCAGGAGGCAGCAGCGTGTGGAAATTAAAAAAGCCTGTCCCCCTCCCCCAACCTTCTTTCTCCCTCCTTTTCTGAGCTGTGCCAGAGTTTTTAATCAGATATGGCCGATGGGAAATACAGATCCCCTTCACGCCAATCCTCCCGGTTCATCATGATGGCATGTGTTTCCATGACAACACTGAGAAGGATGTCAGCAAGCGGCAGACGTCGATGTAATTATGACTGATCTCGGTTAGGTCTACGGGAAGATCAGAGCTGAATCCTCTGGCTGTAACTGGGCTAACCCTTCATGAAGAAAGTATCAGAAAAGAACAGGGAAAGAAATCCAGAGCTATTGAGTGGCATTAATGACAGGATTGTGTGTCTACTTTAAGATCTTTCAATGCTTAAGCACTTTGTAGCTGTGTTCTCAACATTGTACTTGACTCAAAATCCTTGTAATTATTAAGCTCATAACAAATGCAACAGATTTGTTTAATGAGGAAGTTGCCGAGTGTTCAGTGGACAAATTTAAAGAGCTCATGACCGGGATGTTAGTTTTTCCAGGCAGTGCATTTTTAGCCAAGTTTAACAAAAAGGGTCAATTACCTATTCTATTTTTTTTGCTATTTTAGTCATCTTTCTTTTGCAATTTCCCTCTGATTATTAATCACACAGCGAAATTGCAAAGTGTTTGTTTTCATAGAATTTCATGATTAAGTAACATCTAAATGAATGAGTTATAAATAATTCACTCCCCCCACAGTTGTCATGAAAGTAAACTTGACCTATTGAACCTAAAATGTTTTTTGTACAAGGCTGTAAACATGTTTATTTCTGCTGTGAAGTTGGCCTTTTTAACATGGGAGTCTATGGGGATTGACTCCCTTTTGGAGCCAGCCCGTAGCACATGAGGGGTGAACTGCAATTTTTGCCACTTCCGCATAGGCTTCACATTTCTCCGCCGGAGGTTGCCGCTTGATTGGGACACATCTTTTGCTTTGACCAGAATACATGTTTCTACATACCAATGTTTGGAAAGAATCATGACGGAAATTACTAGGCACAGGATGAATGGCAAAAAAACTGCACTGATGATGTCTTTATGGTATATTAAGATTTGCTATCTTGTTGAAATACTTCTACCTGGAGGAAAACTATGAATCAGATACTACCGTCCCTTGTGTTTCTATTTAGGTGCATTAATACATCTCCATTATGGGAGTGTGTGTTTCTCTAGAGAAATTGAACTGTTTCCCTCCCAGTGTCAAGAGTTCAAATAATAAACTTAATTGGACCCATAGCAACAAAGAGCCTTTTGGCACAACATATAAACTTGTAGCAACTAATGACTTAATGTATAACCAAACTGGCAGCACCATGTGTTCACCCTCACGGGCAGCATTGAATGTCATTGAGTAGACGACAGGATCAAAGACTCATACATCTCTCATGGCTTTTTAAGGCGTACGTTTCGCGTAAATTTTACATGGACAGAATGTAATGCAGTGATAGTTGGACTCATTAGTCAGACCCCCCACAGATTCACATCACAGTGAAGCATGGACCTCATTACCTCAGAAATCAAGGAATCAGGATGGATCAGAGCCAAAGCCTCCCCTCACCTCTGTGGGAAAGGAGAAGGAGCGTTCTGAATGCAAGTAAATTAGCACCCCCAACGATGCGAGATAGATGCTGACATGGTTGTATTGTGGCAGATGGCCATCAAGACACACAGAAAAATGTATCGTCAAAACAGATTAACACAACTGTGAATTAAACTGAGAGCATCTTTTTGATCCCATGAGCCTTAGTTATAAACTTATGAGAGCAGATGGTTGAGCAGACAAGAGATAAGGTAGCAACTTTCAAAATTGAATGTGTGTTGCCGTGGTCCATTTTAATCATTGTCCTGTGAAGTTCAGCTATCCGGTATAAGAAAGCAAAAACAAGGTGCATTTCATGTTTAAACTTAAACCTCCCAGGAGACATTTGGCTATTAATGCAATGCAAGACCAAGTACACTTACTTTTTTCTTTCCTTTTCTGTTGGTAAGGTTAAATATGCAGTAAAAATAGTACTGTAACCTCATTAACCCTCTGGGGGATGGGGTATAATTGGCCATTTTTGACTACTTTTGTTGTTTGCCTTTTATATTTCACCTTAAAACAGTTTACCTTGCCTTGTTTGGTATCATTCTTTTAAGTAAAACTTCATTTGAGTGATTTTCCCCTGTTGTTTTTTCCCCCCATTTTGATATACAGTATTTACTCTTGTGCCCTCCTCAAATTTAGTACCCTCTAGTGACCTTTGTGATCAAAAAGTGTCCACGTACAATTGTCATACTTTTTTTTCCCTGCTTTTTTTTTCCATAAACCATTTAAACAACTTTCCCTCCTGCTCGAAACTACCAAATATTTAATCATTTTTAGGATCTTAAACCTTTAAATGCCAGTTTGAATATTTTAATTTCTGCTTCATTAATTACAAAAAAATGAATTATGCTTCATATGATAAATATAAAAGAATGGCTTGGTGGTGGTTGAACTTGGATATGTCAAAGATTAGCAACAATATGTTTTTGATTCTATTTGTATTTTTTATGCAGTGTCAGACACTCCCTTTTGCAACCTGCCAAAATTCCATGCTAAAATAAGTTGGCTTTTTTTCTTGGTTTTTAATAAATTACTTGAACACCTTCAGACCTGCTCAAAAGTACAAAACATTCAATCATTTTTGTGAAAAACGAAATTGATGTATGATAATTTAATAGCAGCTTTTGTGCATAGACACTTTTGACCATGAGGGTCACCAGAGGGTACTAAATCCTTCAACAGAGTATAAAAGACATGATAGAAAATTACATTGGATTTTTTTTTAATGTAAAGAAAAAAGAATAGTTATTGCAAAAACCCATGGCTCTAGCTGCACATGGCTGATATGATCAAGTAAAGAAAAGTTGAGAAAAATTAACAAGTGTCCCAAGAGGGCATAAATGTTAACACGCTAGACCTAAAATCATACAAAAACATGAAAATCTCAGTTTGAAAAATTTATTTTTTTGTGTGAAAACCACGAGCATGTTTAACAAAGCATTCTTATAACTTAGAATGCAAAAGTAGTTTATTTTAATAATACATGTACAAATTGAGCAAAAAAACAAAGTTGCAAACATCTATTTACATAAAAATGCACCAAATGTGACGGTAATATACACAGAATTATGTTGTACATTGTTGATCATAACAATGATTGTATTTGGTCCATCAACACAATTTTAAAAACTGGTATATAATTTGAAGAACATTTTTGTTGTATTTGCAACTGGAGACTTGGAAAATCCGACTTCTGAGTACAAATTGAACGTGCCATGAAAACACATGCATGACAACAACAATACTGAAGAGCTTGGGATTCTCTATCATTTACTCTATTACATTGGACATGATGTTCTTCAAGGTCATTTTATACCTAATATGGCATTTTCCATTTATTTAAGTAATCACAACTTTCACGTAAAATGGTTACAAGCAATATTTCTTATTAAAATGGGATAAGATGAAAGTATGTGGGAGGTGTTGCTATGAGAGTATTACACGTAAACTGATGCAACAGCAAAAAGAAAATATCTAAAATTCAAAGCATTTGATTGAGTTTATAAGCAGAGATTAGAAACTGTTACAAGAATGTACCTCCATTGATTTCCCCTCAGATACGGCAGTTTACAGCATACGGCTTTAAAAAAGGTTAGAAAAAAATGAAAAATCATAGAGCTGAATTTATGGGATTTTTGTAAATCAACAATATAAGGAATTCCTTACTGTTCTTTTCTTTTTCTTTTTTTTCTGAATGAAATCCCTGCTGGCTTTTTATTGATTGCTGTATAATTTTTATGGTCTTCAGTGTCCAACCATTATGGTTCTTAACATTGTTTTACCATGCTTTAGCCTTACCAATTTATATATCTTGAATAATTTCAGCTGCTCCATCAATATATAACTGAGACAAATGCAAATACAGAAGTACAAATTCTGTCCAAGTGTGTAGCTGTGTGTCTGAGGTAGGTTATGTTTGACTAATAATATGTTCTGTCAATCCAAAGGACATCTGACATGTGATGAATTGTTTGCATCTTCCAATTTTTTCTTCCAGCCTTTGGGCATGATATTTAGTCAATATGTGCTCTGCGTATGTGCATGTGTGTGTGGACCTTATTTATCCCTGGTTTCATTCATGGCCCCAATCATAAGTAAAGAAAGATGTGTTTGGGTCTCGTAGGATTCTGCTACACACATGAATTATGTAGACTGACTGCAGGCGGTGAAATTAAAGGGGGCAAATTCATTATCATATTGTTTCAAGAGGCAAGGTTTACATTAAGTCCCTAGTATGGTCATAGTATGGTGTGTTTTTATACCCAATGATTTTCATGTGTCTGTTTGTTCAATCAATTGGATCAATAAAAGTGTCACAGTAAAATATTGAATATTTGACTATTACGTGTCAAATCTGTGGCTGTAAGTCATAAGTAGACACAGTAATCTTTGCTTTTACACAAGGATTTGACCTGTGCAAGTGTAAAATGGATTTCTCCTCAAAAGATGCCCATGAGGGACCAGCTCTGACCGTGAGGCTTACCAATGCATGTGCCAAAGCGTTTGGAGTATAGAGTTTTTAGACCATTTCCTGCACAGTTGGATAATTTTTCAGAGGAGGCGTTTTGCCCTTTTAAATTTAACATACCCGACTGATGAGAACAGTGAGGGGAAAGTTGCCCTTGGTTTGTCTCCACCATTATCAGAATACTAAGCCTGCTGGAGCCAAAGGAAGGGTTATGTACATTTTGCACACACGCACATTTGTGTTACAAGGCACACAGTGCACTGAGGTGTGGGACTAAACCTGCAAGTGCATAGAGAGCCGATCCAAAGAGCAAGCTGTGTTTGGGAGTGTGTTTTGTATCCGTCTGTCATTTCAGCAACTCTTTCTGTATCTGGGTGTTGGTGCAGTGGGATGGAAACTTGAATCTAGGCTAAAATGATCAAAATGACTTGAAGCCAGGCTGTGGTGCCTCTGTAAAAGAGGACTCCTCTGCCCACTATTGCATTTTAAAAAGACTTGTAGTTCAGAAAAATGTAATGAATGGCCAAGCTTGGTTTGAAAATCTACTTAATCTACTCACAAAGAAAATGCATAAAGTCTAGTTTGTATTGTCTTGACAGAAATGACCTGAATGGTTGAGTTAGTTGAAGTGCTTCAATGGCTTTAATGCCATCAAGCAATTTGGCCATCTTGAATGATGTTATTTCATCGAATTAAAAGACCAAATTGTTGACTTTTCCCATTTAGATTCAGCTAGCATGATCTATGGTTTTGTTTACTTATTCACAAGCTATTGGTTCAAGTCCAGCCAGCTAAACCTGGAACAGGTGGTGGTTGATTTCTGAGCAAATCCTGCATGCTCTTTGTAAATGAATACTGAAATATCAAGAATCTGTATATAAAACACCAAATTAGTCCCTGCTACCCTACACCAAGAAAATTAAGCTTAAGGGGAATCTGTGCACTAAAAACTGATGGAAAGGGCTCTTAATCTAGTAAAAGTATGTGACAAGTAAGTATGAGAATGTGTTGCTTAAGGAAGCACATTTTGAGCTGGTTAACCTTAGCCAAAATATTATCTTACCAACTTATTACAACAATTTAACTTATTAGATTTTGAAAGCATCTACATCATGAGTACCATATAAACCAGGAAGCTGTTGGCCTGTTATTTCTTGGTAATGGAAACTCTCAAATATCGCAAAAAATTTTTACGCTCCCAGGAGGTGGTTTTTCAGACGTATCAATATAGAAGTATTTCGCAAAAGTGTAATGATAACACCTTTCCCACATTTTCTCTTCACTGGACATGACGTGGGGGCGTCACGTGACCCGTTTGTTTACAGTAAAAATGGCTCGGCATGTAT
>JBBBVU010000026.1:13052507-13064260 GCA_037177055.1 Atherinosoma microstoma
CCCCGGATGAGCTGGCCGATGTGGCCGGGGAGAGGGAAGTCTGGGCATCCCTGCTCAAGCTGCTGCCCCCGCGACCCAACCCCTGATAAGCGGAAGAGGACGGTACGGTACGGTATATTTAGTCACGTCAATAAAATAGCTGGAGAGTAGCAGTAGTCAGTAGCTGCGTTTCCATTACCCCTAGAATTGCACAAAACCCAAATATCACAAATGAAATCTGATAATGGAAACACCTATATTTCGTAAAAACCTCTCAAATATCGCTAAAAAGTTTTTGCGCTCTCATGAGCTGTTTTTTCAGACAAATCGATATAGAAGTATTTTGCAAAAGTGTAATGGAAACACTTCTGTATTTCCACTTCACTGGACGTGATGGAGGGAGGGGGGTCACGTGACCAGTTCGTTTAAAGGTGGCACAGAATGTTTGAACGGATCGAGGAGACGGGAATATTTCTACAAATTATTAAACAGGAAAATATAACCGCCATCCTTGATGACAAATAACAGCAGAATGCTCCAAAACATAAAACATTTTGTGGAGTCTCATGCAACGAGATTTTATGAGAATTAAGGCTCATGCGCTGAATTCCATTCAATGGAAACACCGGCAAATTGCAATTGTACTTTGTCAAAATTTTAGAAATATTGCTTTTAGTTTGCAAAAAAAACGTATTGGAATCGCAGCTAGCAACTGCTTGCTGGGTCAAATGAGCCGGCGCTAGCTACTAACTGCTAGCTGCCATGAACCTGGACAGAACTGAGTGTGTGAGCAGGATAGTAGATGGGATTTTGCCTGAACACTACAAGCTATCACCTGCTTGGTTGGCAAAGGGAGTGGTTTCTTAGCGACCATTAGCCCCAGCTAACCTCTCCTTATAGCCTGGTTTAGCTTTTCATTTCAAGGTAAGCAGGGATTGGGACGGTGAAATGGCAGGTAAGGGAGCTGAGGGCTGGGATATTCTTACTGTGTATGCAAACAGAGGCCGTTAGCAACTTCGCTTTGCATAACAATGGGGGAGAGTTTAGGCATAAATACCCTTCTAGATGAACACAGGAGTAGACTGAAAGGATGTAGGCTACTGTGAGGAATTGTATGTTGCACAGCTGCAGGTAATGAGCATATTTACCAAACAGAGATGCCTTGCTGTAATCTCTCTTTTGCTGGTTTGTTGTGCTGTTCAGCTTTGTGTTCTGGATCCGGTTCAGGCTCAAACACATTCAGATTAGTTTGAGGTGTAATGCTTGAAAATGTAACACTTGTTCACGAGTTCAATTAAGTTCCAGACTAGTTGTGTGCTCCTTTTTCACCATCATTGATCTCTCTACAAACTTTTAAGATTTCGACCAATCAGAACAAGCTTCCCACCAAAGCCTCTTGTTTTTAGGAGGATGCTTCTCTAACAATAAAGCTCTCTAAAGTTATTACAACCTGTGTGGAGGTATGGGTGCAAAGCTATCTAGAAGTACCCAAGATTAAGAATTGAATGAGTTGAAATAATCATCTCAGGTCTACTATTATGGATAATTACTTGGAGGACAAAAAATGGTTTTAAAGAGGAAAAAAGAAACACCCTGTGGTTAAAACTTGAACCATGGTGTCACTCACTCATTTCTCAGTCAAATCATGGTCTCTCTGCAGTTTATATGGGTCATACAGTATCACACACAATGCTAAAAGAAGCACTATTCTCCTCACGACCACAGTTTGCTGCAGATTACTTGGTGTGCAGGCATAATTAGACCATATTCATATCAGTGTCTGTGCATGTGTTTACTCAAGCGCTCTATCATGGTCAGTAATAGCCTCTGAATATTACAGTTTGAATTAGGCATATAAATTTTATTGGCTAATATACTCAAATAAGTAGTCAAGGCTCCTTTGTTTCCCATTGCTGTCTATTAAGGATGATAAGGACACATCTGAACTACAGACCTGAATGTAGAAGAGAGATCAGACATAAAGTATATTCATGAAATTAAAACAGATTTTTGTGGGATTAAGATTTATTAAATCAGACACTGAAATGGCTTAGAAGTGACCATGTACCTTGAAAGAGAACTTAAATCAAACGCTTAATTGGATGGGTATTTAAGTGTCACTTTTACCACATTAAGTAATATCCTAAAGACAATTCAAATGATTTTAAAATACCTTTTGTTTGTAATTTTACTGGGAGGGCTTTAGCAACAGGAAGCCACAGTCCAGACCAGTTGCAGCCAAGTAAAATGTTGAGGATGATACCAGTAAACGACTGAAAATGCCTAACATAGAAATACATGGGCTTGTCAAACATTAGCCAGTAGTTTTCATGCTACATTAAAGTTTTAAGTCTGTAAAAGTACTTTCAAGGGTTGCATGTCAGGTTCCACTCTCCTCCCTTTACAATCAAAAGGCTAACAAACCTATTTTGGATTAATATGACTTGGGGAAAAACATATGTTCAAAGAAACAGTTATGTACCGTGTTTCACTTATAACCTAATGTCGAAGATTTAAGAAGGCAGTGAGGATACTCTTTCAGAAAAAATTGTGTACACACTTATACCTAATTTGTAATCCTCAACAGTGATGACATATTAGACTTGGATTGAAAATGTGTATATCATCCCCAAGCTGGGCCTCATCCTTCCATTTCTACCCAAGATTCCACTCATACATATAAATGAAATACAAGCGTCACACTAACTGTAGTTATTGTTGGCCATGAGACATGAAGATGTGCTGTAATGTGTTTTCATTCAGTGTCCCTTTTCCTGACAGGATATCACACTTTTTGGCAATGCAGACTCTCGCCCGTTGGGACTGTGTTATTTTGGGTTGAGGGCCATTCAAAAGAAAATAACAATACATCTCTGGTTTATTTGCATTGCTATACAGCCAATACTCTTTTATGAGTTTCGTTGGCCATTTCCTGCAGAAGGAGTAATAAAAATGGACTAGAAAAGAAAGGCTTGCAGCTGTAACTTCCTTACCAGAAAAGGATGTTCTTTTTTTCCTTGTTTTATTAAAGTTTTCACATTATATGCCTCTGTCTAAATCTTCTGCCTTGCAATCGCCTGATAAGTACATCCATCTGCAATCCTTTTGCTCAATACTACATACATTGTATATTGTGTGCTGAGCATAGTGTTTACTCCTTTATTTACTCAATTTTCTGACCATAGCCTTTGGCATGTTACCTTTTTGCCTTATTTCAGCATTGCCCTCGCTGACTTACTGCCTGTTGCCCATGTGTTATCAGGGTAATGACCAAGTTAGCGTAGGTTGTGACCTCTTCTCCGCTGATTGTGCTTTTTCACACTCACTCACCACGCGTTAGATCATTTCAGCCAGTAACCTTAATGACATGAGTCACTGTATCTGAAAATAAGATCCAAAAAGGCAGATCACTTCATCACTGTTGAGCAAAATGTCACTCTATACTGCAAAATATATCTATAAGCTTTTATTAACTTGAAAAAGACTTCTTTAGGTTAGAGATAGAAATGTTGGATATAGAAGCACAATACTGATCTTTTGTTGGTCTACACTCTGATCTAGCTCTCCAGTTTGACCCCTTTTCTTTGCAATCACTCTCCTTCAGCTCCTGGATTTGCAATGATCATGTCAAAATTGAAATTTTTACCAACTCCTACAGGTTGTGCTAATCTTATATTGACTTCTTGGGTGATTACCATTTTAATTGGGTTCAATTAAGTCCACCCCAGGGCCTTCTTCTAAAAGAGAACCCAGGGTAGCCTACACTTGGCCCAAACTGCGTCCAATTGTTCCATTTAATCAGCCATGAGGGAAATAAAAACATCACTGGAGAAAGGAATGATAGCCCATATATCTTACCTAGTTTGTTGCCATTGTGAGCTAACTAAAGGTACACATCAATTGATCGATGGATTTTTTTATCCTACCTCCTTATGATATCAATTGCTAAAGAATTCTTCTTGGAGAACATTCTTGAAGACATTTTAAATTGATACAGGAGAGTACAGTGTCTCTATGTATGTCATGTTATAGTAACTACATTTTAAAATCATAGAAAATTTGCTTCCTGCTGGATTACTGGAGAGAAAAAAAAGAAATGTTTCCCCTATGAACTTAGAAATGAAAAGAGAAAGAACAGTCTAGCAACTAACACCTTGGTACCACATATGCGTGGTCATATTTTTAGCCTAATAGCATAATTGTCCAAGTCTTATTTTAAGGTTTTTATAGGGAATGATTCAGAGCGAATCAGCAGTGTTTGGAAAGAAGAGTCTTTTAGAGACCGACTGCACTGTATGCCATGAGCTAACAAGCTACTATCTTAAATTTTAAACTCATCAGTTGTATTCCACAAAAATGACAATGGTTAGAACAAATCAACGTTTTATTTATTCTTCCTCTGAATTGTTAGCATTCTGGCACTGAAGCTATGCACATATTCCATAAAACTGATTAAAGGTCATTGTATTTTTCTTTTATGCAGAAGCAGTCTGTGTAAACAAACGTAACATTAGACTTTATGTATGTGCAAACAATATTGTGCACTGCCATGGTAATCTACTGCAGTCACCACCAATAACTATCTGCTCTGCTTCTCTAAGGATCAATTAAGTGCAAGTGAAGTGATAATAGTTTTGGTCTGTGTTGAGATGACTGGCCATGTTTGGTCTGGAAGGTCTGAAATCACACATTAAATGAAGCACATGACAGTTTTCATATACACGCCAAGAAATGATGAGATACTAAATGTGCCTGTTAATTTCCACTAAGCTCTAACTGGAATAATATTTATTTGGAAACATATGATTTCATTAGCCATACCCATAACAAACTTTATCTGATCGTGCAATACAGACCTCATAAATGACGTTGTTGCTCATAACTTGTGTAATAATGTCTATATTAGGTAGTTAGCTTGTCACTTTTGCTGCTTGTATTTATCTAACACATTGACACTGAAACTAGAAGAGTTCAGTTAATATAAAAATAATTTGAGGTTTATGATTTTGGTCATTCTTCTGGTTTTGTGATCTATTGTACACCTTTTTAACAATAATCATACATGGTGGTTGACTGACTGGTTATGGAAATGTGGACACTCTTGAGGAGTATTGAGGATGCAAGTTTAATTGTGCCAAGGCACTTCGAATCATATATCAGTCATTCAGTTGGTCTCAAGTAGAAATTTCAGTATTGTTTCTTTTTTTAAAACCAAAGTCATAGTGAAGAAGGAGCTGAGCTGAAAGGTTGAGCACTTGATTTACAGGTCAATCTTCATTCCTACCCTCAGCTTTGGTCGTGAGCTGTGGTTAGTGACCGAAAGAGCAAGATCGCAGATACAGGTGGCCGAAATTAGTTCTCTCAGGCAGGTTTCTGTGCTCTTTCATACATATAGGGTAAGAGGCTCGGTCATCCAGGAGCGACTCACAGCAGAGCTGCTGCTCCTCCAAATAAAGAAAAGTCAGATGAGGTGGACTCAAAACAACTATTTTGATCCCAAAAGGGGAATTTGTTTGTAGCTCACCCGCATCAAAATTAACAATCAGTCAACAAAACAAACAAAACTGTCTATTTCAGCTCCAGCAGTCCAAACAAATAGGATAGTCAGACCAGAATAAGTTAAAGTGGAAAAAAGAAAGGGATAGGCATGTTATGATGCCTCCATTGTGAGGTGTTCTAGGCCTGTCAATCAAGGAGGAGGCCCCGGGGAAGACCCAGGACATGCTGGACAGACTTTTTCTCTCGGCTGGCCTGGGAACACCTCAGGATCCCCCCTGGATGGACTACAAAGAGTAGCCGGGGAGAGAGAAGAGCTTCTAAAAGATACTGCCCCCACAACTCAACCATGGATGAGTGATAGAAAATGATGGATGGCAGTTAGTAACGTTAGTCTTGTAATGCAAGTCTAGCTGTTTTTATCAACATCAAGAGATAAAGGATACAATTGAGTTTTTACATGTTTCTTTCCTCCCCTTCATGGTTCCTGCATTTTTAATAGTTCTTACATTTTAAATCGTGAACAAATAGAGAATAATTTCCAAACTGGACTCCCCATCCATTCTACCATCACACTACTTGACAATTACAAAGCAATGTTCCTTTTAAAGTGTTGAGATTAAATTGGGATTCGTGGCCTGAAGCCACTGTGTTGTGAGATCATAACTATGTGTAATAGATTGTATTTTAAGTATCATTCTGATACAGTCCTACCTTAACTGATTAGCTTTTTCATGCTTCCAAAAGTACCCTGACTGCACATATTGTTGCTGCAGCAAAGCTGAGAACCTTTGATGAAAATATAATGGACAGCTCTGAAGATCCTCAATTCACCCCGCGCACTATTGCTTTGTTCCCAATGATTTCACTGTAGAAACTGCAAATAAAAGTGTCACTTTATCAGTGGAAAAAAATATTTAGTTTGGCTCTATGAAACGGCAATGACACATCAAAAGACATAAATAATAAATCAAGCTGACTGCTGTGCTGCATATGTAACTTCAGCACAGAATTTTTTTTATTTTTTAATTTAGAGACCATACTGCTGCTGTGTGACGCTACAGTCGTTTGATAAAGACAACCAGAACGACATTCTGCAGTTATTTGTATAGCAAAAAGTCGATGTCTAATACCAGGAGTTGTACAAGTTGGTGCTATGATACTGGTGCCATGTAAATACTGTTTGTTTATATTAAATGAAAAATAACTTTTCTTTTTTTCCGCTTCCAGTTTATTTTTTATCATTCTGTCTTCATTTTCTCTCCCCTGGTGTTGATAATTTCACATTTTGTTTTAGCCAGTTTCATAAACTGGAGCCTTGGTACCTGGTTACCTGGTGGTGTTCTGTAGCTCTGACTATCAACCATATAATTTCCCTCTGTATCAGCAGGGGTTGCAATTCAGATGAGAAGTTGAAAGTGGTCATGCACTATTGGTTTTTTTTTTCAAGAAACACACAAATCAGGGTGGAAATATCATCTACTGTACATTCTTTGAATCAGTGAGATCAGCTATCAGAGGAATACGTTTAACCAATTACATGAAAAGAAAGCATAAAACTAACTCCAGTGGTATTTATATGCAGATTATTTTGCTTCTGCTTTTTAGACAAACTGCGATGAGGCAGAAAAATAGAAAGATGGTGTGGAATGTTGTATTACTTGGGTGTTTATTTGTATTTCTTTACTTACAATACAACCCATCTGAAAGGTGAAGGCTCAGTTGGCAGAGCTAGACTTATATGAAGAATTTTGAGCTTAGAAAATATTTCAGTAAATGTATATATAGATTGCATTGTCAGAAAGTAAATTGTTGTCCTTGATTGCAGGTAAGGATAGGCCATGGTCTGAATTACAAATGCATTCAGTCAACATTTTTGATGTAACAATTATTTTCCCAAAGGAAAGCAATAGTTCTTAACCACATTTCTGAACCATTTAATACGTACTGAGATTCTTATTTGAGTTGCAATTTATATCTAACATAGAAAATATTGATATGGCTTTTCAAAAATAATGAAATCTTATTTTCCTTTGGCATTAACATGTTGTCCTTTCTGTATCAATTTGCCTTTTAAACACATCTGTACTTTACAGGTGATTTAAAATGTGAATTCTTATTCTTTTTCCACTCAGCTGATTAATGTGAACATCACGTCACAAGTTTGCGCTGTGAAGCGGACCATGAATTTGTTTTGCTTGTCTACAAGATAAATCTGTGTTAATGTCCTTTTTAATTTGCAGCTCCATGGTAAGTTATGTTTTGGAATTTCTCCCGATACAGTCAAAAAACATCATTTCTCATAGCAGAAAACAAACTATGAAGTCAATCTAGAAGTGGCCTTTTTAACTAAATCCCACTGCCTCATTGTTAATTTTATGTCTGACGTTTCTATCAGTTGGCGCATAAAATAGAGCTAGCATGCAAATAAAGATACTGATGAATGCAAGACTACAGGAAGATGAGGGAAAAGGGTTACCCTTTAGGATCTCTCAGAGGAAATGGTGTCATCAACAGGCTGGGTTTGAATCAGCTTATGACATCTATTATATTCTATTTCTAGAGTTTTTAAGGCATTTTAACCTTTTGGTTCTTTGTGGGGCTATGGATGACTGAATAATGATATCAATGACGGCATTATGAATAAGTTATTTGCCCTAACAAGCATGCCATCTGTGCAGGGTTTTTTTTTTCTAAATTTAGTTGAGTCTTTTTATAGTCAGCTCAGGTCATTTCAAAGTGGACTGTCAGAACCCCAAATTATTATCATATAGAATTGTGTCATAGAGTTGCTTTAGTAAATATGTCTTTATTAGAGGTTCACTTCTGTGGATGAAACATTGGTATCCAAAGAGCTTAAAGGTTAAAGAGGTTAGAGTGTATTTTTTTTGTTTAAATTTATGTTCTTGACAGGCAGCCTGCTTTGGTCAAAATTTACAGCTTTGTTGGAGTTTTTCTGGCGTGTAGTGAGGTGTGAAGCAGCTGGGATGAGAGATGCGCAAAGCCAGATTCTGGAAAATTGGAGGTTGCTTCCTTTTAGATGAATGGCATATACTTTATTTATCCCTCTTAGAGGGAAATTATTGAATTTTTGGATTTAAAATTTTAAAATTTAATCATTGAAATTATTGGATTGGAAGCAAACTGCGACTGTACAGTAAGACATAAAATTGAGGTATATCATAGACTTTTTGAAATTAAATTGTGCATTCTTTGGAGGTATTCCTGGCAGGTTCTACAGGGAAAAGGCCCAGATCAATTGGGGGGGCATTAAAGTATATGGTGTGTATCATCTGTCAGGGGAATGCCTTGGGGGTCCCCTGGGTTTGAAGCTTGAAAAACAGGCTTGGGGCATAACGGCTGTTTTTGCGTCGTCTGCTAACACCTTATTCTGCTCCCAAAAGTGGAGAATGTTTTGCTGCTGTTGTACTGTAACAGTGAAGGAAAAAAGTAATATTGCCCCGCAGCTGGACATACAATCACGAAGTGGGTGGCCCAAAACCTGAAACCAAACTTTTGCTGTCAGTCTTGTGCATTTGATCTTAAAGAAACTAAAAGGGAGACATTTTAAGGGGATATAGAGATATTTCTCATTATATTGTCCATCACATTGATTTGAAGATGAAAAGAACCAAGAGTGAAGAACATGGCTCAGAAGTTGCATTGGCTTACACACTTCTCAGACAGTTTGTTGCGATACATATTGAAGTTTCTGTTGGAAAGATGCTGAACCACAAGTTGCTACTGATGGAAGTCTACAAGCTCTGCTACCAGTGGTGTATGAGCAGCACTGCCCCCTCTTATAGCAATGTATCAAGACTAAGGTTGTGTTTAGCATCAGTTTAAAACACACAGGGTGAACAGCATGCGACAGGTGTACCCTGCCTCTCGCCTAGCAGCTGCTGGTATAGGCTCCAGCCACCCATGACGTTGCATTGAAGTGAGTATAGAATAAGGATGCAACAGCAAAAAAACGGATTTTCCCATCATTATCTGGACAGTGTTGACAAGGCATGATCTTTCCCCAAACTTAAATTGTGTTGCCCGAACTTAACCTTAGGTGGGTTTCTGTACATCATCGATCCAGAGGTATATACGCAACCAGAAAACAGTGATAAATGTGGTTCGTTTCGAAGACCCAAGCTCCAAAAGACGGTTGTAAAGGGAATGCAGTCCTTTTCTAAGAGCAGAAGAGGACTGTGGATCCTGCCCAAGAAAAGAATGTATTTAGGTCCTACAACTTCTAAAAGCAGCCAAGTCTCTGCAGTGCTTACTTACTGAGTCAGACTGGAAACTGATTGCTAAGACTGATCTCTTAGCACTACACAGAGAACATAAATATATTCATGTAAAGACTGAGATGCACAGAGTTTCCTTAGTACAAACGCTCGCAACATGTAAAGAAGTATCTCAGATAAGAGACATGACAAGGTGGGACCAGCGGTAGGAAAAAATTTTCTATGGGACCAAATGAGTAACCCTAACCAACATTAGGTTGAACTTAATTTTGTTCAACATCATTTTTTCCCCATTGTAAATACAGTAAATTATATAGTTCCAGCAGCTGCTGATAAAATAATAAAGATATTTGACTTTAATCTAATCTGGTTGAATGTATGAGGTGGATATGTGAAGGACAAATGCCTCCTTTTTTCTGGGCATCAGAAAATGTTTTACTGTTTCTCATGATATGACATAACTTTTCCTGACAGCTGCACCTCTGGATGTGTGAATCATAGTAAAAAGTCCTTGTTGGTTTTGCAGCTTTGCTAACTAAGCGTCTGACTCCATTGCCTACTCATGATGGAGACAAGTTCCCATATTTCTCAACATGTTTGGTTGCATAATGGTGATTAAAACTGTAACCCTTGAACACAGCTATGTTTTACCCTGTGACTGATTTCATTCGGGCTGGATAGGGATGGCCAGATGGTCTGGTCCAAGTAGTGATCCTTCACTTCTTTGAAGGTTTTACATACTGAATGGATTGCGTTTCTTGAATTTACTGCCAATTTTGAGCTAAAAGGTAAGTAGTTCTCCTCAATCTCTTGTTCCCAGGTTCTGCACAAGCCTATTGATGGGCCATTAATTTGGGCCTGGTGAGTGTAAGCAGGTAACCTGCTAAAACCTGCAAGACATTGTCTCTCCAGGACCAGAGTTAAAGAACGCTGGTCTATAGAAAGAAACCTTACGTTGGCTTTTGGCCACGCTTCCTTACCTGCAACTTATCCACACATTTATTCCCTTTCTGTGGATGTTAATCATCTAAATTACTTTTTTTTTCATTTTAAGAAGTCTCAAAAGGTGGTAAAAAAGCGTTGTGATGGCAGTTTCCAATTAGCTTCAGTGATAATATTTCCTCAGCATGCATCCTCATCATTTGTCAGACGAAAGCATCCTCAGTCATAGGTACAGATACAAAAGAAAAATCACAAAGGCATAGATTTGCTTTTTGTGCCCACTTCCCTTTACTTACCTTACCAAGTCAATGAACCAAGCCTTATGCTTTCATGATTATACAGAAGTATCTCTGTCATTTCATTTGAGGAAGTCTTCCAGAAACAAGCTGCAATCCCATCCAGTACGTTGACAATAAAACATAGTTTCACCATGCCTAGGTTTTGATCTCTTAGTCCTGAACATCTTACAATTTTATCTTGACTTGTTTTCATTAGACACTAGTCTTGGTCATGGCATGGTCTCGGATTATAGTCTTGGCTACAGCACAGCTATTTCCTAATGAGAAAATCATGCTGAAGCATAGAATATGAATATAATCTTTTAATCCGAGGGCTGCAGTGCAAAAAGAGAAAAAGAAAAACTTAAAATGGGGGAAAAAAAAGGAAACTCAAGTAACAGCTGGAAATGTCTTCGAAGTCACATCAACTTCATTATATCATATTGAGTCAAGTAATCAGTTTATTCAAAAGAAATGGCTTTGACACTAAGAAATGAAATGAAATAATGAAATATACTTTATTTATCCCTCTTAATTATTGTTGTAGCAGAGTTTTTTTTTATTTTTTAATAATAACAATAATGTTACAAAAAAATCAATCTGAAGATGAAGAAGATAGGGCCTTGTTCCAGAGGGTGATGGCTGATGGCAGGAATGATCTCCGGTACCTTTCTGTCTTACACCCGACTTGACGAAGCCTCACACTGAACACACTGTTGTTGTTTCTTAACTGTGTTGTGTACAGGATGTGAAGAATTGTCCATTATTTTGAGCAGCTTGTGCAGCATTCTTCTCTGGACAATCAGCTCCAGCGGCTCCA
>JBBBVU010000026.1:13073576-13086302 GCA_037177055.1 Atherinosoma microstoma
TATCTATCTATCTATCTATCTATCTATCTATCTATCTATCTATCTCTCTATCTCTCTATCTCTCTATCTCTCTATCTATTTCTATCTATCTCTCTAATAGAAATACAGTTTACATGTTAAATTAAAGATTTCTAATTAATTTGATAGTGTCATGTCAATGCCCTAGTGTTGCAGGGTATCCCTGTAGTTTAAAGACAATTATACTAGAAGCTGCTGCACCATGGCAGAGAGGTCTAGTGTGATATTAATTTAGAAAAATCAAATCCACACCAAGTTCCTGCAGCAACACAAGAATCATTTTGCGGTCATTAATTACTCTAAATAAGGTGAACTTTAAATCAATATGTGTTGAAAATACAAACAAGATTTTGTGAAGTATCCCTTCAAATTTATATGGAATTTATCACATTAAATTTATTGTACAACCTCAGGTACTTCCAGCTTTCTCAGATTGATCAAGTTCATAAAATTGCCATTAACTCAAGCCATTCCAGTTCATTGTATTCAGTAGAAAACTTTTTTTTTTTAGAGTCAATGAGTTTGCATGTTTGCTACTCATCAGTTGGAGTTAAATTACTTGTGATGGTGTGTCGTGGTTTTGGAGCCTTGAGTTCATGTTCTAGCAGTTCTCACCTTAGCTTAGGGAAAATGGACACATAGAGGGGTGGATCTGACTGAGAACTCGTATTATAAGTTAGCCCCGGCCTACCATATGCTGGTTTCATCTTATCATCCCTTTTATGAGACTAGATTTAGGACACAAAACAAATTTTTAAAAAAACAAACAACTTTTGCCCTTTTAAAAAACAAACCCTCCTGGTTTATCCTATTAATCATACAGTACATTACATGACAATGTGGGAAGAATGAAGCAGAGATTGATTGGTGGATGGGTGCAATGCCCACAGTGATGTGGGCTCTGTATCGGTCTGTTGTGGTGAAGAATGAGCTGAGCTAAAAGGTGAAGCTCTTGATTTACCAGTCAATCTCCTTTCTTACCATCACCTATGAAGATAAGAACGAGAAAGAACAAGATGCAACTGGTCGAGATCAGTTTCCACAACAAGGTGTTGGGTTCTCCCTTATAGACTAAACTATGGGGCAAAAAGCTTGATCAGGGGCTCGATTGAAGCAAGATGATGTGGCCCAGTATCTGGTTAGAATGCCACTTGAACACTTCAATGGTGAGATGTTCTGGGCATGTTGCACCTGGAAGAAGCCAGGACATGCTGGAGGGATCTCTCGGCAGCCCTGAAAATACCTTGGGATCCCCCTGAGTGAGCAAGAAGAAAGCTGCCCCGTGACCGGATCATGGATAAGCTGTAGAAAGACACGTTACAAAGTAGGAGTATACTGGGCTCTTTTGGCCAAGAAATGTTGTAATCCGAACTGTTTGTAGTCTTTTTAAATGTTTCATTGAGTTGTATTGACCAGTCTTGTACTTTCCCCACGTTGTACATTGTCCAAGACAACTGTCAGGCTTACAAAGGAAACTGTTATGAAATAATCTTAGTGATATCAGTTTTGGTTGTCTTTAATCAGATTACTATTGTAACTGTTATTTAATGAGTTTCTACAATTGTCCTTTACCAACATGAAATCAAGTCATGAACTCCAACAGACATTTTTGACACACACACACAGCTAGATTTGAATTTCTTCACACTGCATGACACGTTTCTACTTCTGGCATTTTTCAATTGCTCATATATGACAAATTTAAAAATGGACTACTACTAGGGGTACCGCATTACTGCTATTTGCCAAGTTGGCACCTCATGTTTGCAGTATTTCCTACATGAATGTGACATATGGCAGACAGATGGAATTACAAATCACCTGTAAGCTTCCTGCACTTCCTTTTTTCATCTACAGTATGGTTGGCCTTAAAAACAAAGAAGTATTCTGTGATATCAAGAGATGGGAAAGTTGAGAAGATTTCTATGATAATGTTATTATTTAGTCCCACATAAACACTTGAGATAAGAGTATTAATCGTCAGCCTCCGGGTAATTCTGAGCAGTGTGCATCCATACTACTATTTACTCTATCTCTCTAGCCTTTTTCTTCACCTTTGCACCTCTCTCTTCCATCACCTTCTACCAACTGACAAACAAACAGACACACACATACACACAATGTGCACAAAACACCACCTCCTTCTCATGTCTGAACAAGGACACCGTGAAGCTGACTCATCCAGAATTGAGCTGTCATCTGTGTCACCTCGGGCTTGTGTGCATGTCTGAGTGTTTTTTGTGAGAGCGTCACCTTGGTCTGGGAGTGCACAGTGGGAGGTTACTGTCAACACGGACAAGCTGGGGTGTATGGGCAAAAACTCCTGATTGGATCATCTCAGAGATGGAGAGAACATGACTAATATGCTGATATGTGTCTGTGTGAGAGAAAGTCCTCATGGTTTTTCCAAGAGCCTATCCTCCTCCTACACAGTCCCAGTGCATAAACACTCAAGGGCTTACAGGAGCTGAGACAAAGCAAGGTCACGATCAAAAGGAATTGCAATGACATTCATATCTATATCCATAAGGGGGAAATAATTCAGAATGGATTGAAATGGGCTGCCTTGAATGCACCCCACAGTCGTACACACCTGCTGCAGACAGGCAACCCTGTTGAGCACTGCTTTTGTCTGGTCCCACTCTTTCACACATTGGAAAGGTTTTGCCTTTGCATATGAGCATCTGGGCAACAGACAGGCCTATTAGCCCACACGGCCTCGTAGTGCCAAAATAACAACTGCAGCATATGCCTGCGTAATAATTGCATTAATGTTGAACATCTCTCTCCAGGGGGTGGCTGCGTTTGAGGACTTGGGGGAAATTAAGGCTTGTTCTTGAAAGCATGAAATGAGAATTTAGTAAATGTTGGAATGGAGGAGGGTACAGCTGATGATCACTAACTATATAGTAATGGATGAAGACTTAATTTCCAAAATGGTGGATAGTTGTACTTGAAAACAGATTATTACCTGGAGCTGAATGCTTAACATCTCCTTAAAGCTTACTTCTAAGTGTTGCAACTGAGATTATTGACAACCATTATTGAGTTTCTGTAAGTGGAGCTGTAATTTCTGCTTATCCACCTTCCAAGGGACCTGGTGTTTCCAGTTTATTCTTGTATACCTTTGGAATCAACCAGCGGAATTGGTAAACTTGCAATGCCTTTATGTAGCACAACCCTTACCAATGGTCCAGTGTGTCTGGTGTTCGATTGACCTAAAAGAGTATGTTATTCCACTTTCAATTCAACTCCACTTGCCTCCACCCAGCAAGGTAAACTTAATTATACAAACATATGTCTTATCTCACCCACTCCTGTTAAGGTTCAGCATGATACCAGCATGAAGTCAGGAAGTTTGGTCTACTTGGTGGAACATCCCTTTCTTCCCATGGATAATTTCTTGAAGAGTCTTGTCTTCCAAGGGAAACAACCCCCAACACCTGAAAGAGCCTTATTTGCACTTGCCTTGCTTTTCTTTACATGTTGTAATCCCACTTTGACCATCTGTTTTTTACCACAATAAACTATCTCTTACTCTGTTTTACACCCAATCATGAACATAGCCCCAAGATATCAAAACTCTCCTACTTGAGGAAAAAACTTGCTTCCAAATCTAAGTAGGTAATCTACCTTTTTCTGACTGAAGTCCCATTTATTAAACACTCTATGCTCATTTTTGTCATGTTTGCTTCACACTCCATTGCAAGCCATCTCAGTAAATTTTCCTCTTGATGAAGCCAATTGGATTATCAACTTTCAATTATTTAGAGGTGAGGAGTATGACCTAACCTCTGGTGGGGGTATTTTGGTGTTCATGAAATCTATGGAAGCATTACATCACGGGAAATAGCAAATAAGCTGTTTTTAAGAGATTTGCATCTAATTTTGAAGAGTAACCAATGTATCATCTCTGGCTTCAGTATTATGCTAAATTGTCTCAGAAGTTCTGCTTCATTTGTTTTCATTTATAGGCATTTCAATCCGAGACTGATGGGTTCAAACAAATAACTAGCTGAAAGGTGATTTTTAAAACTCTTTGCCAGGCTATATCCTGACGAGCTTGTTTTGACAATGCAAAATTGCAGTGTGAGTAAATGCACTCAGAGGGCAATTTAACATCCTGTCTTTATGATAAACCATTTAGCGTGGTGCGGTAGATGGGAGCAGGTATGGCAGACAAGCCGTAGCCTCTCAAAAGATTCCATTTAGTGGCTACATCACCTTGTGAAGTTCCAAATTGTTTTTGTGCCCCGCAGCTAAACATAATGAAGATTCAAGGCGTGCCAGGGAACACAGCAATGTGTGTCCAAATACTAGGCAATAGGCAAGGAGATGTATGCACAGCAGGTGCCAGGCATGCACATACACAGGTTTGCACATGCGAGCGCTCACATACCTTATCAACCATCTTTTAACAAACATGCACACCTCTCTTTGCCTGGTGGACATTCATCAGGATGCAGTGTGGAGGGATAATGTGGTTTAAGCAATCAAGGAGCTGGCAGACCAGTTCCCCTGCTGAATTAAAGATAAGTCCAAACACCTTGAGAGATGAGATTATAAGTCCATGTGTGGATTTGCCCCAAAGTAGACAAACCTGTACACAGTACATACAAAATTGTCAAATATGAAGCCATGCTTGCAGTATTAGCCACCACTCACTGAAATCTACTTCAAAGAAGTCTCTACACGGGTATTTATGGCATCTCAACTTCAGAGACACCTTTGGTTTATGTACAGTGTCTATAGTTGAAACAAGATGCCTTTTTTTCAGAAACGTGTTCCAATGAAGTACAAGGTTGGATACTTGAATTAAGTGTTGTAGGGAATATAGTGGTTCAAGAAATGTTGCTTGGATAGTTTCATCATTAGTCAGTTTGCTCCCATGCTGTCATTTGAAGTCTTAGGTTTCTTCCATCTTTCTTAATGAATCTGAAGTGGTTCTCTGAGAACAGACATGAGTTTCCCATACTCAATACTGCCAAACACACTATTCAGCACAACAGCAAGTATACTGTCTTAAACTTCTAACAATCCTTAATGTGAAAGGACTCCATATTTCATAGCACACAAAAAAAGATCACAAAGCTTACTGGAGCCTCTGCCTCTCTGGTTATCTGTATCTTTCTGAGCCAAGCTCTGTGCTCTGATGTTTCTTTCTTATAATGAGACCATTACAACCAACAGCAACACTCCTTTCTCATAAAGATTTTAATCAAACTGCCTTTGATATCAGTAGAGGCATTCTGCTTACTTGGTGTTTAGGTACACTGAAAAATGACCCTATGTCTCACTTTCTTTTCTCTGTTATCTCAAGTGACCTGCCTGCCTTACAAATAGACACGCGCACACACACATTACCGGATATACAGTGACAGGAGAAGCAGCACTTCTTGACGAAGCAAAAGCAAATTAAATAGGTTTTGTGTGCTTTGTGCATAAGATCTCTTAGGCTTTGGTTGTTTATGATTAAATTTGCTGCTTTCATTTTTTACATTGCGTTGAGAATGATTTAGCATGTAGGATTCTGTAAACATTTGGGTTTTGACTTTTCTGTGGAAAATTTTGCTTGGATTTTTTCGTCAGTTTCGATCAAGGCTAATATTACACAGGTTTGATCATTTCTTAGGTTAAATTAATTAAAGGGAAACTACTTAAGGAGGTTGTCCCACCCTTGGCTCAGATAAAGGAATATTAGGGGAAGTCTTTGCCAGGCAAATGCATAATATTAAGAGAGCAGCTGTTAAAAAGCCACTGTTGCAGCAAGTATTTGAATCTGCTGGTGTCTCTCCAAAAACCTCTCCATGCAGGATACTCCAGAGGCAGCAGTTGTGCATAGCTCCATGTTTAAAGTGTAATACCAGAAAAAGAAAAGAAAAACAATGTAACAAATCAATCTAATATGAAGAATGAAATCACACGCAAACTTAATATTTTGAGTAAGTTAATGGAACGAATATGTCAGAAAACTTTGGGGGCTAAAATATACATTGGATTTCATCGAGCTCCCAGATTCTGGATGCAAGTCCAGCCATTTTAAAATAGCGAAACCTCTTCAGTCTTCCAAAAAAAAAGTACTGAAGTATGTTAATTTCAGTTGTATGTACACACCATGCTTCTATAGAGACACAGATTGTTGAAACAATTGTAAATGTCCTGTCTTGTAAGTAAAATGACAGCAGCCATGTCAAGTGCACCATTGAAGTCTTACTTTTTCCAGCCAACTTCCACAAAACATTATGAAAATCTTGCATGACTCATTTGAATACTCTTCTCTGTCAAATTTACACTCTGAAAAAAATGCCTGGTCTTTTGAATGAGGTCACTAGCCACCACACTGCTCTTCCTACTAACAGCTGAAGTCAGCTGGCATGATTTCACCCACCTGCTTCATTTTGTGTGAAATTGTGTGCTTTTATGAGTCACGTTGTGTCTCATAGTGTGTGTGTTTGCATGTTTGTCTGTGTGTTAAAGAATTAAGAGGTTATCAGTCTTTATTTCTCTAAACTGGGGCAGGCTGCATTATGTAAAGTGTTGAATTATATATCTGATCTGCCTGGTTTGACCAAAGGGAAAGTGATGGAAGAGGCGATGAACACACACTCACAGAGATGTTATATCTACCCCTGGATCTACATATGCTTCCACAGAATTTCTCATTCTTGGCATCTCGTTACCCACCTAAAAACAACACATGCATTATACTATCTTTGTATGTACCCTCAGTACCTACACATGTACACATGCTCCGTTATCTCACTGAAGCACACTCAAGCTGACAGATGGGAGCACCAGATGATGAGCACCACCAGATTTCTATCTCACGGTGGGAGCTATTGCTGACACCATTTAAGCTGAGAGAACAGTCAAACTTACATTAGAACCCTGTCTGTGTGTACATGCACACATAAATTGTGTGAGGTATGCAGCGAGTATCTGAATGGATTTTTTGTGTTTGTGTCTGCATAGAGATTTAGGGGTATAATCATGTGAAAAAGAAAACACAACCTCTTACAATTCCAAGGTTTTAAGACATAAGAGAAGCATTTGATCTGGATCTTAGAGTACATACACCCCCAGGGAGGCTTGATGACATATAACCCAATGTCATTATTTAGTCAAATCTAAGTCTAAATGCCTACCCTGGCTGTTTCCATGGGAATTTAGAGACCAAAAGATGTGCTTCTATTCAAATACACTTGATTAGTTTGACATCAATGTGAGCACCTCCAGAAAGCGTATGATTTGGCAGCTTGCTGGTCTGCAGCGTCCAGGTGTGCTAACACAATGCCAAGGAGGAAATATATGTCAGTAGTGATAATAGAGAAGCAATCATTGCTGCCCATCAATCTGGGAAGAGTTATAAGGCCATTTCCAAACTATTTGGAGTCCATCATTCCACAGTGACAAGGGGTATTCACAAGTCGAAAACATTCAATGCAGTTGTCAATCATCCCAGCAGTGGACATCCCGGCAACGTCTTCCCGAAGGCAGATCATGCAATGCTTAGAGAAACGGCAACAAACCCAAGAGCGACATGTCAGACTCTACAGCAGGGGTCTTCAAAGGCAGACCTCGAGGGTTGTTGTCCCGCAGGTCTAAGATGTTTCCTGAATCAGTTTAATGGGTCAACATGCTTGGGATGACTTTGACAACAAGCTGTTAAGATGAGGGAGTTGGACAACCCTGCTCTACAAGACATGGCAGCATGGCTTAGGTTTGCAAACTTACCTCTGAATAAACCAAAGGACTTCTGGAATAACCGGCCTCATTAACCAACAGTTCTTACAAACAAATATGTTCTGAAATCCTACTCTTGAACTTTTTCCAAGAATTGTGGCATTCATCAAAATACTCATATCTTGGATTTGTCCTTAGCTGAGAACAAATCCTATGAACACTCAGGAGTACTCGTCCTAACGTCAGAGTGCCGACACTTTTGAACAAAACCAGGAAACGTGTTGTTTTCTGTTCTGTTCATTAAAATGCAATAATAAAACTTCAGTAATGTTTTTGTCAGATTTGAAAATAACTTTTGGTAAAGTACACATTATTTTGTTATGTAACATAAATAGCAAGATATTGCAGATCATGTCCAAACATTATAATTTCCCTCAAAGGGAAAATTCATCTATTTTTTCATCCCTTTAATTCAGTCAAGAGCAAGATTTAATTTGCTGGTCTTCCTAATGCCACTGGTGCAAAGGATTGCACCCACAACAGATCTGTTCATCAGATCCACCTGCTGAATATGGTTTTTAATGTTTAAAAATGATTGCAAGGGTGTGTTTTTATCAGAATAATTAATTTTATTAAGAAATCCATGTAATTTAATGTCTACCTGCTTAATAACACCTATCAGACTCACCTGGATTATTGATAAACTGCCCTGCTCTGTAAGCGAACTGCATCTTAGAATTATGCCACAGCAGATGGAAATAGTAGGATATGTAAAGAAATGTTATTCTACAGTGTAAAGCTTTCTCCTTTAGCCACACTAGGGGACGTGCATCTTGATGCGCTCATGGGACCAGACTGCTGGATGCTGTCCAAGTTCAGGAGGAATTAATTATCCATTTATATGTGTAGCTCATCATGTGGTTATCCATAATTAAGTACTTTAAAAATGAGGAAAATCAGGGTTCATTCCATGTTTTTATTTTTTTGTTGTTTTCATTTATCCTTTTTTCACATTGTTACTTTTCCTCGTCTATCTCACCTTTGTCTGTCTGTCTGTCTGCACAGGGCCCAGAAATCATGACCTTTAATACCAATGCAAAGTAAGGCCAGCTGGTGCCGCTAAAGATGGCTGAAACTAGATCATTTGATAAAAACAATGATCCAAAACATAGCAGCAAATTCAGAACAGAATGCCTGAAGAAAGAAAAGAATGAAGGTGTTATGATTGTTGTGATTGAAATACTTGAAATACTTTTATTTATAAAATTATTTCAAGTTGATCTATTTGTCCATCTAATACTTTATGGGACCCTAAGAGAGCAATGTGTAAATAATTGTTTGCAAACCATAAGAGTGACCAAAATTCCTTCAAAAGGGTGTGAAAAAGTGATATCACAAATAATTCATTAAAAGCAGCTAAAAGGGGTTTTAAAAGAAACATGTAATGTACTTATTTTCACACAGCTTAGTTTTTTCCAACCATTTTTAACTTAAGGTTTGCTCACACTTGCTCTGAAAAGCGGTAATAGTGCAGATTTAGTTTTTTATACCGTTAGCATTCAGACAAAGGTTCCGTTCTTTTATCTCAGAGCTGTAGCGGACATTTACCGGCTAGCCCCCATGTCATAAGAGCGGAAATGTTGTGGCACGCCATTTTGACTGAACGCACAAGAAATGTTCCCAATATCTGAACGTGGCCGGGATGTAACAAGTCCGCAAGGAAGCGATATGTTTGAAAAGACAACTCCGGTTAAAGAGTGGATGGACTCTACCGTACATATTCCACAATGCGAGTCTGAAAGCGGCATTAGTGATACTTCTTATAACCATGAAATATGCCACATTATAGGTTGTTTTTAACCTAATGTAACTTTAAGAGCTGGATAAAACCTTAAAATAAAAGATGTTTCTCACATGATTGTATATTTCAATAAATGTGTTCTTTAGCACAACCTAAAATCTTCAATCTTGTGCATTTTCTCAGACAGGCCATAAGGCGATAAGCTATATGCAAATGAGCAAGTGAGTTTGACATTCTCGTCTTGCTCAAACTTTTCATCCAGGCTATAAAGAACAATGACCTATTATCAAATCTCTCAAGCACATGCTGGAGTCCCTCGGCCGGCTCTATTCAGGCTGTTTGCTCATTCTTTTTTCCTCCACACCACTCCCTTCAGCTCTTATTCTTTTGCTTTCCATCTTTCTTGCTCCGTCTCTTCGCCCTCTCTCTCCCCGCGGACCGTTCGTCTGAGCAGGCTGCCTTTGAGACAAACTGAACTTAACCAAACTAATCTATAGGAGGAGAAGAGAAACAACCGCCTTTCTCTTCTTCTTCTTTCTCGTCCTCTTGAGATGCTGTTGACATTTTGCAATGAGAAAGTGTGTCATATCGAAGGGAGCAAACAAAAAGAGTAAAACACGAGAGAGTTGACTCAAGTTGAAGTGAGAAATATTCAGCAGGGACCCGGCTCCCACGTTGCAGTCTGGCAGCTCTCAATGAGCCCTCACTGGCGAATAATGACCTCTCACCCTCTGATAATGTCCCAATGTGCTCCAATGGGGGTGTCAAGTCACTAAGCATGGAAAGTGTTGCAAAGTGGCTGGAGACCTTACAAGTGCTTGGACATGGTTCCCTCGACCAATAATGGATTTTTCTTTCATACTGTGAGCTGATATTTGTACGTGACCTGGGCCACAACAGACCATTTATTAGGTGCTTTATATAACTTGCAATATTATATGTTTGGATCAAAGCTTTTTGAAAGTCTTCTCTTACAAACCAGCTGGGTTTTACTTGGTAAAACCCCAAACCACATCTGAGTTAAGGTCCTGGTCCTCAAAGGCTTTGATTTTCCTCACTCGTCAGGGACATGGTGATGCCTTTTTAAAAATAAATAAATGTAAGATATAAATATAAGATCCTGAAAGAGGGTTTATAGTGGCAGCCTTGCAGCCAGTTTCTAATGTACATTGCTTTTGAAGGAAAAAAGGAGTCAACCCGGCAGCAGGGACTGTGGTTTATTGGGTAAAGAAGTTTTTCCATCAATTGCAAATCAATCGCAAGGTTAGTGGCACAATCCGAGCCTCCCCCACATGTCAAAGTGTCTCTGAGCTAGACATTCCTATTGGCAGGTGAGCACCATGCAGGGCAGCTCTGCCATGCTGTCTGTAGGGGAAGAGGAAATGCTTTGTACAACCAAACTAAGGCTAGAGAAAAACAAAAGAAAACCCACCAGAGGCAGAGGTGCAAAGAGTTGTCATGATTTGTAGCCAACTGTTGACGTATACAGGCAGGGACCAGATTCCACACCCAGAATGAAGCAATTAACGCAGTTTTGATGTTGTCCATCAAATCCCCATACATGTAAGACTTGGAAGCTTTTTGGCACAACATACATGTGATGGAAGAAATTCATCGGGAACTTCACTGGCTTTGGTGTTCTGGTTTGTGCTGTTGTCACAACTCACAATTGAGTCATTTATATTTACTTGCTGTGTTTCCACATGCATGGCAGCTGTCATATTTGCGCCACAATTTTACCTATGGTGTCTTTGAATGGACAAACAACTCTGTGTGTTAAGTGAGAGCCCTCTTAAGCTTTAAAACCACAGTCCAGGCTTTGTTTCATAAATGTGTCACTGGGATAAGGAACATCTTTAAAAGCACATAAAAAAAGACCGTACACATGTACACCATTTTGTACACGTACATTACACATTCACAACCGTGCTTTGCGTTTGAAGAAATTTCTATGCCCACCTTCACCACTAGATGTCAGTAATGCCTATACATTGTACCTTTAAACAGATTGAAATGTATGTAGAAAATGGGTTGCCTCCTGGTTCAGCATTAATTCTGTTGTTGATATGTCACCAAGACAACAAACAGGGTGGCATTTCGAAACTATCTAGAAGTAGTTGTCCGCACCATGGTTATATTATCCTTAACTAAGTTATCTTTATACCTAATCTTAATTCATTACTTTAATCAGGAAGTTTCTAACCAGGAATCTGTGTTGTGCAACACTAATGTAGTTGGAATGTGGAAAAGGCAACAAAAAATGGAAAGAAAAGAGTGATATGACTGAGAACAACAAAACAGAATAAGCCTGCCAGTGGCTCATCAGGATTAAATAAATACATAGTATTTAGACTGGACAGAACAGTATGCCAACAAGATTGCGTGTCAAGCTATTTGAGCACAAAACAGTCTAATCACCCCAGGTTGGATCTCCTAGGTGATAAAGTCTTGTGTTATTTTCAATTACCCAAATACCAGAAAACAGCAGACTGCACTAAAGAGGATTAATTCAACTGCAGAACAAGATGTGGGAGAGAACACGAGTACCTGGAATGAATCCATCCAAAACCATCAATTACATGAATATCGATAATTAAATTTGGTCTTACCTTCCCAAAAGAACATTGGGTTGCCTTATATATGAAATGTGGTATATTAATAAATTAGCCTTGCCTTGTGATTGATGAACAAATTGTATTATTGTCAGAGGTTATGTCCACAACCATTGAGCAAGGTTGTTAAATGGGTTTTTGAATTGCTTCATCAACTCTTGCACTAAAATGAGCTGTTTTTTTATTTCTTACACTGTGGGATGAAACAGAGCTCTAAATGGTAAGTTTTAAATGCTTCTATTGTTCACATTTTCACCAGCTGTAGCCCCCACATGCAAAATCATGATAATACTCAATGGTGCCAGCGTCTTTCTGCAGCTCTTAATGGTAAATGGAAGTTTGTTGTGCATGTCGAATGGCTTAGGAGGCCTTTTTGCTTTTGTCCGTGCACAATTTCATTTGTGCAAACTGTCACTTTGCACATCTCTCTCGCCTTGCAAGCATGCATGCTTGCTTGTGTAGGAATTTTTGCAGCTGTCTAAACAGGGAAAAATATTGTTAGACACTTAACTCAAATCAGAAGGACCAACAGAGGAATTCTTGCAAATGTTCAGAATCTGTAAAGAGAGAATTGATACCAAACCAAGTCATCAGGTTGCCACTCCATAATAG